>ML791452.1:29607-62758 GCA_009831015.1 Picea engelmannii
ATTTTTTTTTTTTTTTTTACCTATGTCACCGTAGGTAGCCCCTGGTGGAAGTGGCATATCTGGATCTCCTCTGAAATCAATCTTCGCATAGGGATAGGTTTCCAAAGCAATGACTTGCCACCGCCACCAAAAGAAAACATCATCGTTGTAGGGTGTTGACACCCTACCTCCCCCCTCCCGTCTCATGACCTCGATCCACCGCGCCATGGCTGGATCGCGTAGTCCTCTAGGAAGGATCTACACTCTAGGTCCCAGACCTGGAACCCGCTCGAAAAATAAACTGCAAATAATAGAGGCAAACCCGAAGTTTCACTTACTCCCTTGTTTGCACTCTGTCAACTGACCTTTCATATTGGTCAGCAGTGAGGTACACCAGTCATAGACAGTGGGTCTCACACACTCTACTGCGTAAAAGATAAGCGACCTTGATGCATGATGCAATGAAGCCAAACCTATAATCCTGGTCAGTACAAGCACGATGATCTTCAGGCTGAGGTTATTTCTTGCCCGGATAGGGACTTGACTTCCCACCTTGGGAGTCCCCGTTACACAGTGGGCATCGATATAGTCCTCGATCTTCATCCCACTCCCTGCTCCGCATGACTTGAGTTTTACAACCTCTCCTCGGCATGATAGACCAGTCAAGAAGTAGATGTCCTCTACTTCGATCCTCAGTGGTTGTCCATCGAGGATAAAGCTTTCGCTATCAGGATCCCAATAACCCACCAACATCTCCAACAACCTCACTTGGGCCCTCATTCCTTTGAGATCCCAAAACTTATACAAGCCACATATTTTTAGATTTGCTTGAGCCACCGAATCCCGACCCACAGCTGCATCTACCTCCTCATGCTCTCGCTCTCTCCATTCAAGGACCATTCTGCAAAAGAAAAATCAATTTTTGAGTTTAAACCCTTCTTTCTTGGTCATTTGCATACATGTACGTGACTTCCTTTGCATATAGTCACGTATAGGGTTACATATATGCACCTTGTGGTTCACACAGAGGCGTATACTTTGTCGTATACGCGACCTAAACAAAGGTAGCCCGCGTACACCGAAATTCCTAATTTACGCCCTCAAAAAGTAAAAAATTAGAACCTAATTCAAAAATGTGATCGACTGAATTTGAAGAGGATGAGATGTAGAGTTACCTGATCCAGACGGTTCGTGATTTCGTTGCCTGATGCTCCCACAATCGTCGTTTGAATCTTGGAGGTATTTTTGGTCCAAATTGCAGTATTTGGGTAAAAATCAAAATGATACAATAATTTTTTATTTTATTACTATTTATAAGCTATTTTTACCCACTTTATATAGTTTCATGTTATTTTTTCACTTAATGGACTAATACAAAGTGGTTTTGAGTTGGCTTTTGTAGTTTTGACCCAGATTTCTTGCGGATTTCAGCGTTATGATTGGTCGTTTGTCACCTCGGGCAAGTATTTTCATAACCTAGCATATAGGATAGGTATCCATTTCATCATGCATTTTTGCATTATCCTTCGACTACTGCTTTTTACACCTTAGGTACAAACCCATTTGTTGCGACATAGAACCTTCTGTTTGTTATAAGTAGTGTTGCTAATAAATGGTAGAGACTTACCAAACATGGGTGCCCTAGTTAGATCTTGTTTGTCATTTGGTGCCCATGCAGAGTTTTTCCTTAGGATCGAGAGTCCATTATAACTTGATACATGAATTTATGATGAGCCTCATTTCTCACTCATGCACATGCGGCCTTATGCCCCGCGGACTCCCCAAAATGAGTCTTAGTTAAGCTCTTTTCTGACTCGTCTAAAAAACTGAAAAGATTGCCGAGTGATTTGTCCCTTTCACACTCGTTAACTTGGATTTGAAAGGTCATGAGTCTTAGTTAAGCTATTTTCTGACTCATTGCCAAAAATAGAAAATATCGCTGAGTGAACTTGTCTTTTTCACACTTGTAAATTGGATTTGAAAAGACGTATATTTGGCACAAGTTTACCCCTTTTTCACACCAAGTAGACTAAAAGACATAAAAAAGTACATTTTTTGGCGTTAAGTTGTGATTGCATCTCATGCCCTCGCTTGCAGTATTGAGCCTTTAGCCGGTTCTCGCTTTGCGTTATAAATCGTTGCCTAAGCAGTTTTTGCATCCTCGACCAAGCAGAGCCTTGTTTATATCCTTTGCAATTTAACACCCTATACCCTGGAGGGAACATCACCTTGAGTGTCCATCTCCCGCATGCATTTCCTTGCATTGAGCATAGGTACGTTCCACTGCTAGAACTAGTTTTGCTTACTCGCAACACTCGTTTCCTCCTCTATATCATAGCATTCATTTTTTATGAAAAAACAAAAAAAGACGGGCGAGAAGGGAGTACTATATTATATTTGGCAGCAGTCGTGTCGCCTTTGAACATAACACAAAGTTATTGAGTACTTGCTTCATCATAATTTTGGGTTTAGCATGGCATTAGGAAGCTGATCTCGTTACAGAGCTTTCTCTACCGATTGGTTACTCTTCCTCACAGTTATATCATTATCTATGCCTCCTGCATCTGATAGTTATATCATTGGGTCTATGCTGTCGGAGTCTACCATATGTCTCATGCTCTTGTTTAAAGGAAGTCTGTCAACATGTGTCGGCCACTCCTAAAAAATCTTGACTTTGCATGTCGGCCATATCCTCAGTTTGTCTCAGAGTCACATGATACCGTGGTCTTATCATGCACCCTGGCCCTACTTTCATCATTGATAGGTCACCTTGAACCCAACAATCGACATTTCATCATTGGTCATTGACTGGGTGGTTTCCCTTGTGTTTGACGGCAAAACATATATTCACACTTTGGGATTCGTGTAGTGTCTTGAATGCCATTAACCTTATTGGTGGTTTCCTCGCCCTTGTCAGCAGTTTTCATCAGTGGTTGCTATTCAAAGGGTCTTTTCATGTACCACTTGCATTTGGCACACGCGAAAGATGCATAGGGTCGTTGGTTTGTGAACATGTTCTTCGTTCGATCTCCACCAAATCATGAAGCTCCTGCTTTGTTCCTCGTGCTGACTGATGAGAGATGCCTTAATGCTCTCCTTTTAGCGGGTCTCTTTCCATCGATTTCATCTCATTTATTTTGGATATGGGACCTAGAGTTTTATGAGTACCTTGAGGCTTGCAGTCATTAGTGGCAGGCTCTCTCGCCATTGACAGATGGGAATACATCAATGTATCCTGATCAATGGATTCCTCAAGTGTTCGACACCGACTACTTTATTCACACTTGTAGGAATGTGCTCGGTGTCTTGATACCTACTTTCATTATTGGTAGGTTGTCTCGCATTTGTTAACGGTATACCTCAATGACCGGTAATCAAACGATGTCTCATTGTGTTCGACCTCAACTCCTTTATTCACATGATGTAGACTTGCACCCTTGGCAAATAATGTAGAAGACTTGAAGACATCACTATGTGGCCACAACTTTCCTGAGCTGTTGCTTCCTTTTCATTGGACCGGTACCTATATGACTTCAGTGATCATGGGAGATCAGAATGTACTCCATGGTATACATATATCTTCAGATTGGTTTTGATACTGGTTCTACTGGGCCTTGTTCACGACTATGAAAACTTTTGGCATGTAACCTCATTTGTATTTTCCTATTCATGGCCACGAACACTTATTTGGTATATTTTCCACATGGATCTGCATTGTATTCTTGGCAGCCATGTATGCAAAGTCAGTACAGAATGTAATGAGCAATTGAGTTCATCCAACTAGTTCTCTACCACTCCACTCCTGGGCTATTTATAATGTATTTCGGCCATCACAGATACTTCTCTGATCTCACACATTAGGGGGCATCTGTTATAGAAAGATTTGCCTCACCATTGTTATCTTGTACAGAGGGCCTTTTTCCATTTCCCTATGCAAACTTGTCATCCCTTTTTGATGAATCTAGAGCTAAAAATAAATATTTTTCCACATATACCCGCCCTATCTACTATACAACATGCGTATACGTAGGCTACTCCACCACAACTCGCGTACATCGGGATTTGTGCCAGAAAATACAAAAATGAAGTCGGGTTTCCATGTCACAACAGGAGATCTATGATCCTCGGCCTTCCATATATTGGAAACGTTTCGACTCGGCCCTTCAGTTGAATTTTGAAGGCTATAAAAGCACAATTCTGAGCTATGGAAAAAAGGAGAAAGCATTCAACTTTAAGAACAAAGTTACTTTGGAGAAGTTACTTCATATCGAGTCTGCATCCCTTTGTTCCTCAAGTCTAAACACAGTGTTCAGCCCCCAAGCTCTTCCCCTATTGTTGAGAGAACCTCATTATCTCCCTTCTATGAGCTTGCCTTTGGTGGAGGATTGAAGTGGTGGAGGCCCAGTTGGAAGGAACTTGGTTCTTGGTTTCAAACCGTGTTGACACGGAAGTCTGTAATGTTGTCACTTCTGCTGATCATTCATTAATAGAAATACTCCTTTCCTGTCTTATTGGTATCATGCAAATATATGATTATTATCCATGGGCATGTTTGTAATGTTTATTAATGGATTATGCTATCTGATGTGCTAACCGCTTTATATTATCACTATATACTTTCTCTGCGTGTTTGTTGAGAACTTGTTGCAGGTATAAAGCTTTGGGTCGAAGTGCTCAACGGTGGAACATCATCGAACGTTGGATCGAGGTAGGCCTCTTTCTTATCTTGCACATTAGTTTATATAGGATATGTTGGAATTGAGTTGATTTCTACAGTCATACCTGTCTGTTGTGGTTTACCCTGGTCATAGAGAGTTTTTCCCTTGTAACACTTGAATATTTCTTAAAGGAACTTGTTACTTTCATGTACTAATACTGTTACACAAGAATAATACAGTTTCTGCAACTCCTCGCAGTGGTTGCAATCCCTCTCCGTTGTTGTGATTCTGGGCACAATCCAACTGTTGCAACTCCAAGTGCACTCTATGTTGTTGTGATTCTAGGCACAATCCAACTGTTGCAACTCTAAGTGCACTCTCTGTTGCTATGACTCTAGATAACTGTTGCAACCCCAAGTACACTCTATGTTGTCATGACTCTAGGTATACCATTGTTACGATTCCGAATACAAAGTTTGCCAACACAACAATCAACACTACAACCGAAAGTTAAGAAGTGATCCTCACATGGGAAAGCAACAGGAGGCAAGTGGACAACCAAAAGAGAAATCAGTTTGCCTACCAACTATCTCTCAACTGATATGAGTTAGCACGTGCCTGATTCTTAATAAAATTTGGCAATTTCAATGTAAATGAATGAACAATCGATTCTTATGGTTGTCCATCCATCCCTTTGTTCTAGTTTAGACATTAGTTGTACGATATAAACACCCTAGATCCCTTGCGCTAAGCGGGGGGGGGATTATTTTGGCAATAACATTCAATTATTATTGTAACTTTCATATTTAGGCAATATAATTTATGTTCTTCTCCTATTTGTGTGTTGATGTATCGGTGATTGTGAGATTCTGATTTCGTAACTCAATGCCCTGTCTAAGGGGTAGGCCCCTCTCCTTAGTTAGGTAATGCCTATATATTAGTGTAGGATTTAACATTTCAATCATGTTTATTTGATTTCGTAGTTTTTTTATTTCTCAGTCTTTTGCAATTCCAAATTTTGTAGAACAATACTTGCAATCCATGTGTAGTTTATATTTAATTTCCTAGTGTTGAGAATTCTGCAAGTTTAAACTACAATTCAAAATTTATTCAATTTCTATGATTTTATAATCGCAGATGCTACTGCAACTCTTGTTGCTGCAACTCACGTCACTGTAATTTCTTTCACATTGAAGCTTCGTTGTTGCAACTCACATTGCTGTGATATCTTTCATGCCACAACTCGTGTTGTTGCTGTACTCTATTTTGTTTGATTTCTAACTTGTGATAGCTTTAGTCTTCAGCAGTTTGGGATTGATATTATATTGAATTGTTGTTGAATGTGCAAACACGTAATTGTTACAAAAACACATGATCATTATTATACTTGAGCAAGTCACCAGTAGATCATAGCATAATTTTATCTTCTGTAAGAATGATTCTCTTTCTACTAGTGTTATTTAATTTCCGCAAGTGTGATTTACTTTCTGCAAGTGTGATTTAATTTCCGCAAGTGTGATTTACTTTCTGCAAGTGTGATTTAAATTCCACAAGTGTGATTTACTTTCTGCAAGCTTGATTTAATTTCAACAAGTGTGATTTACTTTCTACAAGTGTGATTTTAATTACGCAAGTGTGACTTTTCTTTTCTACAAGTGTGATATTTAATTTTTTGTAACTCAAAAAATAGTATAGTTTGGCGACTTAATTAAGTATCATGAATCCTTGATTTGTGACATTAAAAGTATTACAACTCTTTAGAAAAAACAACACTACTCTTGCATATATGGTGCACAACAATTCGTAAGTAAGATATGACCCTAGATTGATATTTAAATCCACAACTCTTCAGTTGCTTGCTAAATTAATTATAAAGTAAATGAAAAGTCCATCATATTTGGCGTTGTTGCGGAGGAACTATCAAAAGAAGTAGTTGTTGATTAGTTGTGTGGATTTTCATTTTAAGTGCTATGATTTCTTTTCAACAATTCATAGAATGTTTTTAAAACCTTTTCTATGAGCAGAGTTAGAGATCAACAAGGTAGATTTATTAGTTCTTCCAAAAGCTCCTGAAAAGCTAGCAATGCAGATCAATCACAAGAGGGAAAGGAGCTCAATCAACCAAATTACTTATCACCTACAAAAAATATTCTTGCCAAGAAGAAGATCAAAGCATCTCCTTAGGAATCAAAGATTGTACAAGGGTCTTTGCACATAGTGGTTCCACTTTCAAAAGAGAAGATTAGCGAAAAATATCACTCTGGAGATTTCCTTTTTCCCGAGGCACCTTTAGAAACATAAGATTTACCTAAAAAAAAAATGGCGCATGAGGTTGTCAAGGAGGAACCCTCCACCTTTGGATTTCCAATCAAACAAAGAAACAAGGAGACCGAGATGAAGAATATCCCTCATTCAACCTTGCCAAACTTTCATGGACTATCTAAGGAAGATCTTGATACCTTCCTCTTTAAGTTCGATACCCAAATAACAGAAGGCCAGGCCAACTAGTGCAAGTTGTTAGACTTGCAACCTACTCGACTTATTCCATCTCTTCCCTAGAATGCAATGACATTCACTTTCGATCTTGGAAGATAATAACCAAGGAACAACCTCGTATTGGCATTGAATATTTGAATGAGGATGTACGAAATGAAGAATTAGAACCAAAACAATCTCAGGAACCTTCGAAAGATGAGAAGTCCCACCCTGAACTTCAAAATGCACCCTATCCAGAAAGGTTACATCTAGAGAAACCTTTTACTCAACCCGAGTTTGACTTCCTAGGAGAACTGAAAAATGTGTGTGTCAAAATACTGATATTTCAAGCCATCAAGGATGTTCCCATATATTCAAAATTGGTATGGGAACTTTGCTTGAGGAAACCCAGTAGGAAACGAAAGGATCCCCAAACTATCCATGTCATGGGAAAACTGTCTGACTTAATGATGGGAGGAGTTCTCGTAGCTAAATACTCTGACCCTGGCAGTCCAATCGTTAATATGAAGATAAATAATACACTTATTAGTAACACATTAATCGACCCAGGGGATGCCATCAATGTTATCACACACAAGATCATGCAATACTTATGTCTTACAAGCCATTGAGAAACCCCAACCATACTTTAACTCACTGATAGATCAACCATTAAATTAGAGGGTATCTTAGAAGATGTAGTGAACTCTGTGGATTTGTGGGAATATCACACTGACTTCATGGTACTACAACCCAAAACCTCTATGGGCGGGTATCCTCTAATCCTAGGACGACCTTGGCTGGTCATTGTCGATGCCTACATCAGTTGTAGGTTAGGCACCATGACCATCTTCCACGGGACATCCACAAAACAATTAACCCTCTATCCTCCCGCCAAACCCAACATAGATCTAGAAACACCACTTTGGGTTGACAGAGAAGATAGTGACGAAGAAGGGGAAGCCCATCGAGTCCTCTCCTTAGATCAATACTTAGCCATAAGAGATAAAACAACGGATGACTAAATCAACGATTTTATAGCCTCTTCCTCTTCCTCGGGAAACACACATATTCTTGAGCAAGTTATGCAAATGGAAATACATGCTTCTCTATCCTCAATAAGCATCTCACCCATTGAAAACAAATCCCCACCAAAAGAAGATCAAGGGTCCCTTATAGAAACCATAGAAATCATCCCAAGGAAAACCTTGAAAATCAATCAAGGATTGATTGAACAACAAAAAGAGCGATTGGTTAAAGTGCTGCAAAAACACAATGATTCATTTCCTGGAGATTAATATAACATGAAGGGGATCCATCCCAACTTATGCACACATCGTATATATATTAAGGAAGGATCGGGGCCCATTCGCCAACCCTAGCACTGGATGAACCCAACACTGAAGGACATAGTCAAAGAAGAGCTACAAAAATTGCTTACAACTAACTTCATCTATCCAATTTCTAATAGCCAGTGGGTCTCCCCTCTCATCATGGTACCAAATAAAAACAATAAATGGAGAATTTGTGTCGACTATATAGAACTCAATAAAGAAACACATAAATACAACTTCCCATTTCCATTTATCAACCAGGTCTTGGACACGTTAGCAAGGAAGAAATACTTTTCTTTCCTTGACAGATTCAGTGGATATAACCAGATCCAAATCTCACCCAAAGATCAAGAGAAAACAATGTTTGTCTGTCCTTGGGGGACATTTTCCTACCATGTTCTACCATTCAGGTTATGCAATTCCCTTGCCATCTTTCAATGAGTTGTTATTGGTATATTTTCTGATCTAATTCATGATTGCATGGAAATATATATGGACGATTTAACAACATATGGGGATGAATTCGATGAGGTATTAGACAATCTAGAGAAAACATTGATAAGGTGCAAAGAGTAAAATGTCACCCTCAGTAATGAAAAATGTTCAATGATGTTAACTGATGGAATCATACTAGGACATCACATATCAACCAAAGGTATTCAATTTGATCCAGAAAAAGTAAAGGTAATATTAAATTTTCCAACTCCAACTTTGCAAAAGCAGGTATGAAGTTTCTTGGGATAAGTTGGTTATTACCGTAGATTCATTGAAAACTTTTCACGTATTTCTTGTCTATTATTTGATTTACTTAACAAATATATTGAGTTTGTATGGACAGAGACATGCCAACATGCGCTTGATGAATTGAAAATCAAAGTTTTCAAATATCATGTTTTACAAGGACATGATTGGTCGCTCCCACTCCAAATCTCCATAGACACATTATACATCATTGTTGGAGACATTCTGGGACAACTGGAAGGAAAGGACCCATATACAATTTACTACGTCAGTAATAATCTCTCACCCGCATAATTGAACTATACAATAACTCAAAAAAAGTTGTTAGTTGTTATTCATGCAATACACAAGTTTAGGCACTACATTACAAGACATCCTGTAATCTTACATACTTATCATGTTGCTATTAAGTATTTAATGAATAAACCAATCACCAATGGTAGGGTCATTAGATGGTTGCTTTTATTACAAGAATTTGACATTACCATCTTAAATAAACTAGGAAAAGATAATGTAGTTGTTGACTTTCTTTCTAGAATAACCTCTAATGAAAATGAACCTCCAGCAAAAGATTGCTTTCAAGTTGAGAATCTCTTTGCAGTATCTACTAACTCACCTTGATTTGCAGATATTGTTAACTTTTTGGTTGCAGGCAAGCTTCCACATCATTTGAGTTCCAAAGAGCGACAAAGTGTAGTCAACAAAAGTGAAATATTTTGATGGATTGATGGTTGCCTCTTTTACACTGGGCCTAATTTGATTATCAAAATATATGTATGAGAGGACAAAGTCCATGAGATACTAAAATCCTGTCATGATGGGCCATGTGGGGGCCACTTTGATTATAAAAGGAATGGGTACAAGGCACTCCACCAGGGGTATTATTGGCCCACACGTTGTAGAGACACCAAAGAGTATGTGAAGAGGTGCCACAACTTTCAACACATGGGTAGACCCGTAAAAGAAAATGAAATTATGCTACAACCACATATGGTTATAGAACCTTTTGACAAATAAGTCGTTGATTTTGTGGGACCAATCAATCCCCTTTCCTGTCGACACTCCTGCATCCTCGTTTGTACGGATTATGTCACAAAATGGATGGAGATTTTATCACACAGTTTGTCACTTGGGAAAATCCCAACCCAAACCAAAAGTGTGTGACACAAATGGGAATACCTATCACTATCACCTTAATAGATATCCCCCTTGTTTTAGTGAAGGACAAGTCCAACACAAGGGAGGCTTCCTGGGTGACCCTAAGGGGATTGCGATGGAAGAAACAAAGAGCTTGAAGAGTGCCCTTATAGGTCAAGGTCAAGGATGGGAATGAGGATTTAGAAAAAAGTCTTATGATCCAGTAAATGGTTTCCAAGGTTTGTACCTGCAAAACAATGTTAGACCTACTCGAAACTAGACAATATATGATGATTAACGCCTCAAAACAGGTGGGGAATCAACAAGAAAATTTGATGTCCCAAAATTGTAGCAATGTTGAAATATATATCAACAGTATGGGAAATATGACAACTGCAAATTAAACCATCAAAATCAAGTGTATGATGTTGGAAAACAAAGCTAGCAATTAGTAGACAATCTTCCAATATTTAAACCAAGACTTTGATAGCAAGATAGGGGTGTTAATAAGTGTTATCAGAAAAGTTTTATAATAGCCTTATGGTTATAGAATTTTTTTTCTACATCAACAAGTTTTAGCCACTAAAATCAACAAGTAAGCCACCCAAACAATGGCTCTTAAACAATAGATCAATTATGACAACTTGCAAGTAAATTTTAGTGGTAGAAAAGTTGTAAAAGAGCGAGAGAGAGTAAGTTTTCTGCAACCCTAATGGTTGTAGCTCAATGTTTGTTACAACAATTTAATTACTTGGCAAATCAAGACACCATTAAGGCACAAGATAACTTAGAGCATATAAAATTTAGTTCCAAATTTGAACAATTCAATCTCTTTGAAATTACGTTTACCAATGCACAATATTCAATCTCCAATGCAAAAAATAGTGTCTTTATTTATTGGGCAATGGAGTCTCTTGTTATGAGCTAGGGTTTATCTCTCATCTAGGGGTGTAATCCATTTTACTCCCTAGAGAAGATAAACCTTAGCAAGGTTAAGCTACAAGGGTGTAAACCCTTTTACTCCTTGTAGCAACCCTTAATCCTTTTCAATAACAATAAAATGAGAAATCATCGATGAAGGGTGTGTGCTCTTATACTCCTCCAAGGGTTTGACTAAATAAAGAAGAAACACATACAATTGCATAAATTCCTTACCTAATCCAAGAGATATCATGAAAAACCCTTACTTATCAAGACATTCCATTCAATTGACAAGAGAAAGCATCCAAAAGAAGTCGCGAGCCCTTATTCCACCAATAGAGAAGTAAAACATCCATGTTGCACATGAGACAAGAGAGAGCGACTTGCCTAAGTAGGGAAAAAATTTCAGCCAAGAGTTATGTAATTCTCAAGTGAGTTATGTCTAAAATGAAAATGAGATGGCCTCTATTTATATGAGGCCATCTAAACCAATTTTTTCCTCATTAAATGTCAACCACAAATTAAAAGAGGGCCGACCCCCTTTATTTGCCTTTACAAGTTACCAAAATAAAATTTACATAAAGTAAAACCGTCAAAATAGTGATGTCATGCCCTAGAAGGGTGACATTGAGCCTCTAAGTGATATGTTGAGCCTCAAGATGCAAATTGTTGGGCCTTTAAAGGCCATGTGTCCATATCTAATGTG
This sequence comes from Picea engelmannii, assembly GCA_009831015.1. Classification (NCBI taxonomy): domain Eukaryota; kingdom Viridiplantae; phylum Streptophyta; class Pinopsida; order Pinales; family Pinaceae; genus Picea; species Picea engelmannii. The sequence goes on from ML791452.1 coordinate 41,559, forward strand.
TTAGAGTGTCATGCCATGCATCTTCTTCCTTCAAACCACATCACAATACCTATGGAGCCATCAAGCCCACCAAAAACGTAGCCTCCACATGACGTCAAGGGCTTAGGGGGTGACTTCCTAGGCCTCCAAAGGGAAACATCCAAGTGTAAAAGGCTACGATATCATCTTCCAGTGCTGTCAAAGTGCCTCCAAAGGCAACATTCATCATATCATGTGCACAATAGCTCTGGGGTGCTCTGCCCAGCATGTGGGGTAAGGCCTCCATCCTAGGGGTTTTCCACCCCTCATGTTCAAGGTCAAAATGACACAATTCCTTCATGGAAAGCTTTCACTTGGAAAGGTCCCACAAAGACAAACAAGTACACCCTCCAAGGGTCCACAAGCACATGTATCATGCCAAGTAAGCCACTTTTAACAAAGAACCACCTGAACATGTGCATTAAATCCCCCCTTTTCAAACTAAACAAATGCTTAAAGACCTTATAAAAAATTTCAAATTTAAGTATGGGAGGGTTGTCATGGTGCCCTATTGGGTAGACCAATGCCCAAGTCAAGGAGTGTTTCCCAAGAAGACCCTCTCTAAGTCATGTAGTGAAATGAGGTGGATGGGGGTATGAATTTTGGGCATGGGGTTTCTTGACATACAAGGGCTCATATTGTATCATTTATGAGTGCCTTTGTGGAGGGTGTGTTGCATCCCTCGTTTGCAATGCAACATTTTTCCAAGACCTTTTATTTGCCATTAATTTATTAGGGTCCGAACATTGAGTACTATGTGCAATGGAAAGTAAGGAGCATCACAATTCCACTTGGAGTTGGGAACACATTGAGTTCCATATGCAATGGAAAGTAAAAGACACCGCAAATGCACTCCCCAAACAAGCGAGACATTTATTAATTATGTGTTTTCTTTTTTAAAAGGTCCTTCATTTTTTTTATGGAGAAGCATTTCATTGCTCTCAAGACCTTAGGGCAAGCAACTAGAAGGATAATTTATGGCTTTTAACTTTTTCCTGCTATAACACCTTTGGGCCTTTATCCCCTTCTTCCCATGAAATGAGGTACAAGCCCTTCTTGGGGTCAATAAGCCCAAAAACCAAAAAGATGAGGAAATGAAAAGGAAAAGGTGTGGAAAGTGGTTAGTATGTGTGGGAATGGTACAATAACCCATCAAGGAGACCCCCTAGTAGAAACCCTTTTCTATAGGACGACCCATGTACTAGGAAACAATGTCAACCACCAAGGTGAAATGAGGCAAAAGGTATAATTTCCAAGTAAACGTTTTCATAATCAAGAAAGGACTCTTTGCAACATGCTCAAATGATTCAATTATTAAAGTGACACTTACCATGAGACCAAACTTGTTACCTCATGAAGCAAGACCTAGTATCCTCTTTGGGCCAAGCTGGTGTGGTGGATGCTACCATGTTGCTGTCGATGATTTGTGGTGGAGAGGAAGGGTTATATCTGCTCAAAGTGGGCTCGACTGGTTATTTGGCTCTCGACACTCCATGTCTTCAACCTTCAAGCCTGGAGACATCATATCCTTAGTTACCCCTAGCTTGGGGTGTAACATGAGGCAAAAGCACTTCTGACAGCAACCGAGCAAGAAATAACGGAGTTTCTCCATGAAGAGATCTTTGTAAGGTTCATGATACCATGGGAGATAGTGACCGACGAAGGAACTCAGTTCATGTCAGGGCTCGTTAGAGATCTAATGGACAACTATAAAATCAAGCGTAGATTAAAAACACCATATCACCTGTAGGAAAATGGAAAAGTAGAGGAGACTAATAAGATCCTTGAGGCCATTATTGCTAAAATTGTCAGACTAGACCTCAAGGATTGGGATGATAGACTCCCTAAAGCTTTATGGGCCTACAAAACATCCTGGAGAACTACTACATGATGCACACCTTATGAGTTAGTATATGGGAAAAGAGTATTATTGCCCATCGAGACAAAAATCCAAACACTTAGGACAACAATACAACTTGGGTTGTGTTAGCATCGGAAGTCACTCCTGGATTGCTTACAGGAGCAGATCCCGACACCCATCAGTTTATTGTCACGATTTGTTTTAAAAGGATGATCAAATGGAGGTAAAGACTAAAGGAAATATCATTCTAACTCAGGGACTGGGTCTGGTATGTAAAGAGCAAAGGAGGTCTGGAATCCTAACTTCAGCCAGTGGGTTGATTATAATATGAACAGGTGGAAGACTTAGTAGGAAAAGTGAACAAACAACTTGGGCAATAGGATTTCAGCGGTTTGTAGAAGAAAGACTCTGAAAGTAAGATCCGCTTGGTTCAGGGTCTCAAGGAATTGAAAGGGGACTTGACTGGATCCTCCAATTCCAAGTCACTCAGCGCTGGGGAAATCACAAGAACTGATTAAAGACAATGCAACTATTACAGTGATCCATTACAACATCATCCTATAATAGCTACAGCTCGACTAGATCCTCCAATTCCGAGCTGCTCTAACACAGTGCAAACAAAGACATGAAAGAAACTGGCATTCATAAGGCAAGAAGTCTCAAAAGTTCATACATAACCAGAGCAACAATGCTTCATTAAAACTTTACAATCGAGAGCTCAGCTCAACCATCGATACCTACAAAATGTGAGAAAACTCCCCTAAATACTTAGAGCAAAACCATAGAAGCCTATTCGAGACATCACATTGAAGACATTACGTCTGCATGTTTGCTGCACCTGCAGTCTCTGGACAGTCGTGGACTTCAGTCAGACGCAATCGCGCTCCCAAAGGACCTATGAATGAATTGACAAGCTTACAGTCATTTTCTGGACTTTCCATTTATGGTGGAAACGATGTCCAACCACCATCAACTGCTGGAATAACTGTTTCATTGGGATCGGGAAAGGCCTCGGTCGAATCTGTACCTACAGGACATGGAGGCCATCGTGATGACTGGAGGACTTGACACGAAGTGGTGAATGGACGGTGATCAGGCAGGGGTGGCTTGACATGCTCGGTGTGGAGATGGGATGAGGATAGGCCATATGGATGGATGTGGCAGAGGGAGAGCGATAGGGAAAATGCAAGTGGAAGAATTCGTGGGCTTCGAAGTGTACGAGCTAGGTGGAGGGAACACAGGGGTCGGGAAGAAACTGTGGTTGGCATGACACGGGGATATGACGTGGTGGCAAGGGATAGGTATGTGATGAGGTTTCGGGGATTCGGGATTCACGAGTTCGAGATGCACGAACTCCTTGCCTCCGGGATCTCTGATATCCCGATGTGCGATGAGCTCCTCCTCCTAGGAGCTAGCCCCTATCGGCTAGAACACGATCCATATGACCTGTCTCCGTGTGACCGTAGCCAAACCCCCCATCGGAGTTTCGACGTTGACGATGACACGGTGTTTGTGTCCACGGGACTCACGATTTTCCGATTGCCGATGCGCCTTCCGTGCTATCCCTTCGACTAGACCCTGGTCCAAGTGACCACTACCACATGTCCTCGACCATACTCTCCATCGGGGTTTCATGGTTTGCAATGTCAACGAGCACGCATCCTCCGGACTCGCGATTCCTTAATCCCCGATGGCTCATGGCCATTGACCTATCAATGGTCCGCTCCCCGTCGCGAAAGCCTGCCACCTGTCCTCCACGATTGACCATTGTTCCCCACTGATCGGGGAATCGCGTATCGCGATTCTGCAATGCACAAAACTCTCGCTCCCGGGATCTCCGATATCCCGATTCTCGATGAAGCCCTCCTGTGGAGCTTTCGCCGCTTCTCATGTCCATGATCAGGCTCGCTTGCTTGACTCGGGCCCCAAGTAGATTTATTCTGTGTGCTGCGCTTGGGCACTTATCGTGCAATCCTGCAGACCTTTGTCCCCCGATACCACAATTGTTGCTAACATTAGGCTCCATGGGGGATAGAGTCGTCCCTGTGATGCTCTAAGGACTCATTTTGCAGTTCCAGTGCCTCACTGTTGGGCTATGGAGTCATTATTAGGCCGCAAAAATAAAAACGAAAACGAACTAAAAACAAACAGGACAATATTTACAAACAAAGGAGCCATCTGAGGCTCAGACAAAACATTTCTTCAGAAAATGCCCATTCACTGGGCTGTTGAAAACTTCTTCTCCTTCCAAATCTCGCAACCTGTATGTGTTATTTGAGAAAGTCTCGGAGATTCTGAAAGGCCCAATCCACAGGGCTTCAAATTTGTTGTGTTTGCCCTTATCTTGCTTAGGAGCATCCCATTTCAGCACCAGGTCTCCTATCTGGAACCGCTCCTTCTTGGCCTTCCTATTGAAGACTTGCTTGATCTTTTGCTGATGGTCCTGAATCTTTCCCACTGTCTGCTCTCTAGCTTGTTGGACCTCTACTAGCTGACGAATCCTTCTGATCATGTCATTTGGCTCTTCTTGATAATCCTGGAAGAATTTTGCTACAGGAATGGCCAGCTGAGAAGGGAAGACAGCTTCGGCTCCGTAGACTAACTGGAAAGGGGAGAGACCTATAGATCTCTTTGTAGTCACCCGATCAGCCCATAGGGCGAATTTCAGCTTTGAACTCCAAGCCCTTTTATTGTCTTCCAACAACCTTTTGATGATCCTTATCAGGATTTTGTTGGAGGATTCCGCTAGACCGTTTCCCTGTGGATAATATGGGGTAGAGTGAGTCAATTTGATCCTGAAATGTTCACAAAACTTGGCTAGTGGTTCAGCCTCGAAAGCGGCTGCATTATCGGTGACAATCTTATTTGGGCAGCCGAACCTTGTGATGAGGTCCTCCAAGAATCCAATGATTACCTTGTGGGAAGCACTCCTGGTGGGGATAGCTTCAATCCACTTGGTAAAGAAATATGTAGCAGTCAGGATCCACCTGTGCTACCCACTAGAGGCAGGGTGAATTTCTCCAATGAAATCTAGGCCCCACTGCTGGAAAGGCCCTGAAACCACCACCGGATTTAATGGCAGAGACATGAGCTGCTGCTTTCCTGCAAATTTTTGACATTTGATGCAGGCTCTGACCCTTTTGCAGACATCAGCGAACACGGTAGGCCAGTAATATCCAGCCCTGAGGATTTTGTGGGCTGTGGCTCTCCAGAAATAGTGCCCTCCACACAGGCCGCTGTGAAATTCAGCCACGATCATCTCGGCCTCTGGTGGACTCATGCATTTTAAAAGCACCCCCAGGGGGTCTTTCCAATATAACACTTGATCGATCAAGCAGTACCTAACTGCTTTGAGCTTTAGAGCTCTTGCTTTGCTTCTTTGCATGCCGTCTGGAGGCCGCAACTCCTGCAGAAAGTATATGACATCTTTATACCAAGGACATCGAGCCAAATGGGGCTTCTTGTGATGGTCTATGTCAGGCAACCGATCTTGCTGAATACTTGAGCATTCGTTGATGAAATTTATCCCCAACGCTTGGCAGTTTGCTTCAACCAACAGCTTGGCTAAGCCTTTCCCTTTGATCAATTTGGTGGGCCTTATTTCCAGGTCGAATTCCAGGATTTTGGCTATCCATTTACTCCTTCTCCCGTCTATGTCAGGCTGAATAAGAATGTCTTTAACAGCAGCCGAGGGGACATAGGCGATGATCTTTGACTACAGGATGTAGGTTCTAAAAGCTTTGAGAGCTTTTACTAGAGCATAAGCCTGCTTCTCCATAGTGTCATACCTGACTTCGACATCCCTCAATGCTCGGCTGAAATAAGCAATAGGCTGCTCTAGCCCACTGTCATTAGGTGAGGCAAAGGAGAAAATAAGGAAATCCTTTGAGTAGTCGGGACTGATAAGCACAGAAGCTTCAGTCAGGGACTTCTTGATTTGTTCAAAGGAATGCCGCGATTGATGGGTCCACCTTACTTCGTTCTCTTTCTTTAACATGGTTGTTATAAGCTTTACCTCCTCAGCAAAGTTAGGCACAAACCTCCTTAGAAAATTAATTTTTCCGAGGAAAGATTGGACCTCCTTCTTGGACCTCGGGATTGATAAGGCTTGTATCGTCTCAACTCTGCTGGGGTCAATCCTGACTCCTTCTACTGATACTATGTGGCCTAGTAACTTTCCCTCCTTCATGGCGAATAGGAATTTCTTGGGGTTTAATGAAATGCCAAACTTTCTGCATTTTAGGAAAACTTTCCTGAGATGACAACAGTGCTCTTTATCAGATTTTGAAAACACCGTGATGTCATCCAGATAAATGACCATGAATTTATCCTTTTCCCCAACTAACGCTATGTCCATGGCACGCTGGAATGTTGCCCCTGCATTCATTAGTCCAAATGGAATCTTGGCATACATGAATGTGCCCCATGGAGTGGTGAATGTTGTCTTTTCCCTGTCTTCAGTCAGAACAGAGACATGATTGTAGCAAGAGAAACCATCAATCATGGACATCCTGGAAGCTCCTGTCACCCTCTGCAGTATATGTTCCATCTTTGGTAGGGGGTAATTATCCTTTCGTGAGCTCCTGTTCAGGTTTCTGAAGTCTACACAGAGTCAGATCTCTCCATTCTTTTTCCTTACTAGCACCAAGTTGGCCACCCACTCTGAATATCTCAGTGGTATAATGATCTGGGCTTGAAGCAACTTCTAAACTTCCCTCTCCATGATAGGCAACAACATGGGATTGATCTGTCTCAGCTTCTGCCTGAATGGCTTTGCCTCCTCCTTTAATGGAATTTTATGCTTGATGACAAAGGTGTCATAGGTTTTGAGGTCTTCGTAGGTCCAGGAAAACACATCAACAAATTCCCTCAGAAGTCCAATGTATTCGGACCTCTGCTCCTCTGTCAGACTTCTTGACAATTTGACATACTTGGGCTCACTCTCGGTTCCAATGTTGCACTGAATAGTACCAGCATCCTCTTCCGAGACTTCTCTTTTTAAGGATACATCATTTCCATCAAAAAGTCTTTCCAAAGGAACCAGTCCTCTGGGAATGTGGTTGCTGGGCAGCTGTACAATGTCACGCCCTGCAATCTTATTCAGAAAATTATCCCCATCGATCTCTTCCTCTGAGACGGCGTCTTGGTCAATGTGCATTTCTGAAAATTCCTCGACAGTCTCCAAGAACCTCTTGACCTCGAGATCATCCTCGAATACCTTCCAATGTTTGACGTTGTCAGGTATGGAGGGCCTGTATTTTACCTCTACATCATATCTGAATTTGGGCGGCAAGGGTACTTTGAAATTGCTAGCTGATGTAGCCAAGGAATCTGCCAAGGTGTTCTCCTCTCTTGGGATGAAAGAAATATTAAACGCTGAGAAGAAACTGTCAATAAGGTCCCAAACCTCATTTCTGTAGCTTCTGAGTCGAGGATGCTTAGCCTGATAAGCATTTCTGATCTGCTGGACCACCAACTTTGCATCACCGAACACTGCTACTTCCTGAATTCCCATTTCCCTCGCAGCTCTTAATCCCAGAACAAGAGCCTCATACTCTACCACATTGTTGGTAGCTTCAAATTCTAATTTGTATGATAGAGATATGGTTTCCTGAGCCGGTGACACAAAAACCACCCCAGCTCCGACGCCTTCCCTGGAAGAGGCTCCATCAAAGAATAGTTTCCAGACGGGGGTGATGGAGGGAGGAAGTTCGGGGGAACTAGTGGGTTGCTTTCTGAGTTTGAGAGGAGGCTCGGGGGCATGGGTGAGTTGTAGTAAACTAGAGCCTAAGTCAGTGTCCAAGGCAAAGATGGGATGGTTTGTAGGGTTGGCTTCATCACTGATTATATAGGCCAATTGAGCTTCCCAGTATAGTCTTCTATGCTCCCCTCCGAACACTGGGATGGTAACATACGTGAGGTCCATATGCAAGGTTCCCCCCAGTATTTTTATCCAAGATCTTGATAATAGCATANCTACTACAATATCCATGACCACACTCTTCATGGGCAGTTGAAACAAGGTCACAACCAGGTCTTTGATCACTCCAAGACACTGAACTCTTCTGGAGTCAAAGGAATAGAGGTCATGATAGGCTCGGGTAACTTCAAGTCCTAACTCTTCCATGACGGTTTTGGGCATGAGGTTGTGAGAGGCTCCTGAATCCATCAGGAAGTTGTGTAGCACTTTGTCATGTATGTTCAAGGAGGTGTAGAAGGGAGGGGATGAGTCATCTTTGTCTTCTACCATGGGACCTAGGACGACAACTGGCTTTTCATCTTGGAGGTTTATGGAGTCTGAGGGAAGGCATGAGGCTTCAGACTGTAAAATTTCAGAGAAGCGTTTTTTGAATTCATCATGTTTAATCAGCTCAGTGAGGGGCACAGGGATTCTGATCTTTTGGATCTCATGCTCGAAGTTAAAAGAAGATGTAGGATTTAGAATTTCTTTTATTTCAGGAACATGATTATGGACAACGGGAGAGAGGGGTTGGGCCTTCTTACCTCTGTGACCATCTGCTACTTTACTAGCAGGATTCTCCGCTCTAATGGACTGCTCAGGAATATCGGGTGCTGCTGTCCTTTTGTTGGACCTCAGGTTGTACTTGCCTTGACCGCTGCCAGCCTTTTCTCCCTTGCTTAATTCATTTAGCTGACTGTCCATGAGAGACTCCTCGTATGTTGATTCAGTGAGATGAGGAAAAGGAGGAGTATCTCCAAAGCAATGGATTTCAGGCTCTAGCTCATCTGTTTCCCCTTCTTCTCCATCAACCACAAAATTGTTTTGAAAGGGGGCCTGAATTTTCTGGTCATCTCTGTCTCTTTGCATCATCGGGGAAGCGATATTGTTTGGCCTCTGAAAACCTCCTTTGTTTTCGGTGCTCTGAGGGCCCTTGTATGCTTGCCTCCTCTCTACCTTCATCCTTTCCATCTCTGCAGACAGAGACTTCACCATCTTGGTCAGTTCATCTACTTGGAGGTGGGATGTCGATGGGCCAGAAGTTGAGGCTTCGGATTTTCCCTTTCTCCTGCTCGTTTCAGCCTCGTTCCTCAATCTACCGGCTGCTAATACACTGGATTCCACTTCTATGGCTGCGTCTTGCATTTGAGCTAAGGATGCGGCTCTTCTTTCTCTCAATAAAAGACAGAAATCGGGGCCAAACACACTAGCATAGGACATCTTGGCCGAGGCTTCTGATGGCTTTATTTCCTCAGGAATCTTATTGTACATTTTATTGAATCTTTTGGAGAAGTCAGAGACAGACTCTCCTTTCCATCTTCTTCAAAGACCCGAACTCAGTCATATAATACATGAAATCCTTCTTATCTCCCCACTGCCTCAGGAAAGCATTATCCAGGGCTTCAATTCTAGCAATAGATCCGAGAGCTAATCCTCTAAACCATTTCCTCACCTCCCCATCCAGGCTCTGGACAAAAACCCTCATCCAGACATCTTCATTTCCAATGTTCAGGTTGTCTGCATAACTGTAGAAAGCAACCAGGTGTTCTTCCGTAGTTATGTCCCCTTCCCCGGTGAACTTGGGCATATATTTCAAGTAATCTCCAGCAGGGAAAGGATTCGTGGGATGAGGTAAGATCAAGGGAGAATACCTAACATCCACTATGGCGTCCATTCTATTCAGAGGGGGATTAGCACCAACCATAGGAATATTAGGTGAAGGAGAGCTTGGAGGAGAAGGAGTTCGTGAAGGGACTGTTGAGAATGAGCCTCTAATTGGAGTGGGGAACAAGAGGGGATTTAAGGAGAAGGCTGACGAACTCAAGTTAGAAGGTGCTCCTCTTTGCACAGGGGTGGTTAAGCTAGGCGTAGGGAAATCTCCTGCGGTCCTGGGTCTACACCAGGGTACAATTTCAGGGGAGAGGGGAGTGACAAAGTCTTGTCCCTCTGGTCCCAGATCAGGAGAGGAAAACTCAACAGGAACACTCCCAAAATTTAGGAAACGGGAAACTGCAGAGACAGGCCTGTCAAATAACTAAGGAGGAGAAAAAGGAGCTCCAACAGAAGGATATGGTGGATTACCTGGTTCGGCGATGGACGCTTCTTCTTCAGAGGCCTTTCCCTTTCTGAGCACCGCCTCTGGATCTGTTTCAGGCGTAGCTAGAGGCAGCTATGGATGAGACCGCGTATGCCTGCCTCTGAAAGCCACAATTAACAAAGCAGGTTCTCCCCAGCGGAGTCGTCACAATGGAGTCGCCAGGTGCAAATTAGCAATCTTGAAAGGCTCCGATAATCCGATGCACCTTCGGATTCAGAGGCTCAATGTCGTTCTACCCAGGGAAAATCTTCAATTTTGTCCCCGGCAACGACGCCATAAATGTTAGCTTCGGAAGTCACTCCTGGATTGCTTGTAGGAGCAAAGCCCGACACCCATCAGTTTAGTGTCACGATTTGTTTTAAAAGGATGATCAAATGGAGGTAAAGACTCAAGGAAATATCATTCTAACTCAGGGACTGGGTCTGGTATGTAAAGAGCAAAGGAGGTCTAGAATCCTAACTTCAGCCAGTGGGTTGATTATAAGATGAACAGGTGGAAGACTTAGTAGGAAAAGTGAACAAACAACTTGGGCAACAGGCTTTCGGCAGTTTGCAGAAGAAAGACTCTGAAAGCAAGATCCGCTTGGTTCAGGGTCTCAAGGAACTGAAAGGGGACTTGACTGGATCCTCCAATTCCAAGTCACTCAACGTTGGGGAAATCACAAGAACTGATTAGAGACAGTGCAACTATTACAATGATCCATTACAACATCATCCTATAATAGCTACATCTCGATTGGATCCTCCAATTCCGAGCTGCTCTAACACAATGCAAACAAAGACATGAAAGAAACTGGCATTCATAAGGCAAGAAGTCTCAAAAGTTCATACATAACCAGAGCAACAATGCTTCATTAAAACTTTACAACCGGGAGCTCAACTCAACCATCGATACCTACAAAATGTGAGAAAACTCCCCTAAATACTTAGAGCAAAACCATAGAAGCCAATTCGAGACATCGCATTGAAGACATTACGTCTGCATGTTTGTTGCGCCTGTAGTCTTTGGATAGTCGTGGACTTCAGTCAGACGCAATCGCGCTCCCAAAGGACCTGTGAATGAATTGAGAAGATTACAGTCATTTTCTGGACTTTCCATTTATGGTGGAAACGATGTCCAACCACCATCAACTGCTGCAATAACTGTTTCATTGGGATCGGGAAAGGCCCCGGTCGACTCTGTACCTACAGGACATGGAAGTCATCGTGATGACTGGAGGACTTGACACGAAGTAGTGAATGGAAGGTGATCAGGCAGGGGTGGCTTGACATGCTCGGTGTGGAGATGGGATGAGGAGAGACCATACGGATGGATGTGGCGGAGGGAGAGCGATAGGGCAAATGCAAGTGGAAGAATTTGTGGACTTCGAAGTGTACGAGCCAGGTGGAGGGAACACAGGGGCCGGGAAGAAACTGTGGTTGGCATGACACGGGGATATGACGTGGCGGCAAGGGATAGGTATGTGATGAGGTTTCGGGGTTTCGGGATTCGCGAGTTCAAGATGCACGAACTCCTTGCCTCCGTGATCTCCGATATCCCGATGTGCGATGAGCTCCTCCTCCTAGGAGCTAGCCCCTACTGGCTAGAACACGATCCATATGACCTGTCTCCGTGTGACCGTAGCCAAACGCCCCATCGGAGTTTCGGCGTTGACGATGACACGGTGTTTGTGTCCACGGGACTCACGATTTTCCGATTGCCGATGCGCCTTTCGTGCTAGCCCTTCAACTACAGCCTGGTCCAAGTGACCACTACCACATGTCCTCGACCATACTCTCCATCGGGGTTTCATGGTTTGCAATGTCAACAAGCACGCGTCCTCCGGACTCGCGATTCCCCGATCCCCGATGGCTCATGGCCGTTGACCTGTCAATGGTCCGCTCCCCGTTGCGAAAGCCTGCCACCTGTCCTCCACGATTGACTGCTGTTCCCCACCAATCGGTGAATCGCGTATCGCGATTCTGCAATGCACAAAACTCTCTCTCCCGGGATCTCCGATATCCCGATTCCCGATGAAGCCCTCCTGTGGATATTTCGCCGCTTCTCATGTCCATAATTAGGCTCGCTTGCTTGACTCGGGCCCTAAGCAGATTTCTTCTGTGTGCTGCGCTTGGGCACTTATCGTGCAATCCTACAGACCTTTGTCCCCCGATACCACAATTGTTGCTAACAGGTTGGACCAATCAGAGGCTCAAAAATAAATACTGCTTCAAATTAACGAGTTGGACGAGCTACGATATGATACCCTACACCAAGCCACAATGATACAACATCAAAGGGCTAGTTGGAACAATAATTTTACCAAGAAAAAGAAGTTCAAAGCTGGAGACTGGGCATTACTATTTGATTCCAGGTTCAAGGACTTCAGAGGAATATTTCTCACTAGATGGTTCGGTCCATATGAGATTGATACAGTACATGATAGTGGGCCCATCAAACTACGTACCATATATGAAGAAAACATTCCCTTAATGGCTAACGAACATAGACTTCGCCTATATCATCAACCCTTATCAAAGGAAGCCTTTTTGAGGAAGATTTCAAATGGATGGCTCGATAGTGATATGGAACTCGTTCAGGAAGAACGAATCTCAACTAGATAATTTCCATTTCTTCTTAAAAAAAAATGTGAAAACCAGCCTAGCTGGTGCATTAAAAAGTAATAAAATTTGAAAAAAACAAGAAGGGAACTTCATGGTTTCGTGATGGTTATGTCATGATCCTTCTCAACAAATTGTGATAAAGCCTTGATTTTTTTCTAATAATATATATATATTTTTTTATCAGGATATGTAGAGGAGAACAATGTTGGTGCAACTCCCCTTGTCACATCTATTCCCGTTGCTGCAACTTCCTTTGCCACAACTATCCATGTTGTTGCAAATTTCATTGCTAGAACTTCCTTTGCAGTAACTCCCCTCTCATTCATGTTGCTACAACTCCACTTGCAACTTTGCTTCATTTTCCAAACCTCTCCCCTCTCATTTCTGTTGATGCAGCTCTGTTGTTGCAACTCTGATTACAAATTTACTTTATTTTTTCACTTCTCGCCACACTTTTAATCCACACCAATGATGTTGCAATTCCCGTCTACACCATTGAGGCCATACCACCGGTTTGCTACAACTACCATTGCTGCAACTCTCAGTGCTGCTGCTCCGTCGCTGCAACTCCCGTTGCTGCAACTTTCCTTGCAACATTCACTTTGTCAGGATCATTGTTACTGCACTTCTGGTCGAAAAAACTAGCAATGTCATTGTTGCAATTCCGATTAAGATCGTTGATGTGACTTCGTCTTCCGTCGCCGCAACTCCATCAGTACCGTACTCATGCAACCACTCGAGGTAAGAAGATATAGGTATGAGTTCCAATAAGAATTCGCAATCAATAGTTTTAATGGCATGTGTCTATTATCATTCCTCCATAACCGCGACCTTACACCATCATTACCAAATTTGCGACCTTGCACTCTCATTACCATATCCACCATCGTTATTTCTGCAATTCAAAATTCCCCACCCCATTAACACCTGTCTCTTATGAAAACACAAATAATAAGAGTTAGTAGGAAGAAGGAACTATGGGGTGATCATTGATATGCAGGGAACTTACAAAAGCATTGTTGCTTGAGGCCTACGATAACATCAAAGAAATCCTTCAACAAGTAGGTTGGATGGAATATGTGCAACACTTACAAGGATATGACCATTAAATAACTCTAGAATTCGCCTTGAATTACAGAGCCAAACACTCCATGGTAGCAGGTGATAAGGTAGAAGTCACTAAGGAAACAATGGCAGAAGTCATTGGGTTACCTCAGACAGGCGAAAGATGGTATACCAAAAGGACTTCATAGCTTGAAATTCTTAGGCAATTCCTCGAGCCTCGAGAGAATTTAGTAAAGAAGGGTACAATATTTGAATGTTAGTCTTTGCCACACCCCTAGCAAGACCTGGATATCTTCGTGCAATGATATTTCACCTGTGAAGGTTGCTATGGAGCTATCTATGTCCAACATATCCGACTGTTTGATCATCTTCAACACAACCTACCAATTAATATGACATACTTCTTGTTCAGAATGTTGTAGACGATGAAAACACTCATCCAAAGGGAAAAGAACTCCAATGACATTGTATCACACAATGGCCTTATGAAGCTATTGGTTGAACATGCCCTACATAGGGAAGGCCACACTTGGAGTAATATTGTTTAGCCACCTGTAATACTTTCTGAGGACTCAATGGCTGCGATTCAAGCATCCTAGCAAGAAATGGTCGCACTTCCAGCACCAAAAGAGGCCACAACTGCAATTCCACAAACAACTAATAGTGTCGTTGCTACTGCAGCACCACCACCAAAGAAAACTAGAAAAAAAATTAGGGGAAAGGGTCATCATGCTACGACTGCGGTGAAGGAATACCGTGACAACGATGTTGAAGTGACCACCAACAACCCCCCTTCAAAGAGAATCATAGGGTTTACAAAGAGGCAAACCCCCGTTCCAAAGAAACGAAAAAACCATCCATATGACTGCAACTTAGCGTAAAAGGAGAAAAACTATTAAGTCGAAAGAATAATCCTAGAAAGAGGACTAGGAAATAGAAGAAGCAGTAGAGATAAAACCCTCCGCTGACAACAAGAACCAATGGAGGGAATCAACCTGGAAGTTAACGAGGCCTTGGATGACACACAAGAACTAGAAAAAGTTGATCTTGGAGAAAGTATTATCGCTCTCCTTGCAACATATTCAAATGAAGAGGAACGAGAAGCTAAAGCTCCTACTAACCCAAAAGAACTAGTGGAGAGTCCTTCTGGAGAATAGGCTACACGATAGGAAGAGGATACAACACAAAAGGAAGAATCACAGGCAAAGGCTCCTGTTGTTCCTCAAGAACCAACATAGATCACCACTCTGGCAAGCCTCAAGAATATCAAGAACTAGAGCAATCTGCATATCCACAAGAACTAGAGGCTCTTACCGAACCAACAAGAAGCACTATTGACGAAAAAATTGACAATCCAGAGGAGAAGGAAGAATGAAGAACTCGAAGCTACAACTCAATTTGAAATGTTGAAGGATGAGCTTGATGAACAAAGGGCACCTAAGAAATCAAGTTACCCTGCAACAAGTCCTATTGCTGGAGGGGAACCCTTCACCAGTTCACAAGAAACAACTCAAATCAAAGAAACAAGGGAAGTAGTTGTCCAGGATACACATTTTATGTTAGTTGATGATGCCACTAAGACATAAACATAACATGAAATAGCAGAAAATAGAGGATTCACAACAGAACATGACACCAATGGAAAGAAGGAGAAAACAATAGAGGAAGACTCTAGTGTTAGTGATCCCTATAGTCACCCTGATTTCTCTAACTCTGAGTGATCGTTGGTTGCATAGGGACATGCAACAATTTTGGGTCGGGGGAGATGACGGGTGCTTAAATTGGCATACTTTCAACACCCGTCTATTACCTTTTTGCTTACCGTTTTCCATTGGTCATTTCCTTTTTGATACTTTCCTTATCTAGTTTTTCCTCACTTTTCATTAAGGTACGAACCTTTCCCCATATGTCGTTTATATGTTATTCTTGTGCATTTATTAAAGGAACTTGCTACTTTCATATACTAATACCGCTACATAGGAGTAGTACAGTGGCTGCAATCCCTCTCCGTTGCTGCGATTCTGGGCACAATCCAAATGCTGCAACTCCAAGCACTTTCTCTGTTGTCACAATTCTGAGCACAATCGAGCTGTTGTAACTCTAAGTGCACTCTTTGTTGTTGCAACTCCAGACAACTGCTACAACTCCAAGTACAAAGTCAGCCAACACAACAGTCAACACTACAGTTGGTAGTTAGGAAACGATCCTCACATGGGAAATTGACAAAATGTAAGTGGACAACAAAAAGAGACATCAGTTTTCCTACCAACTATTGCTCAATTGATCTGAGTCAGCACATGCCCAATTCTTACTAAAATTTGCCAATTCCAATGTAAACGTATGAACAACCGATTCTCATGGTTTTCCATCCGTCCCTTTGTTCTACTTTAGACATTTGTTGTAATATATAAACACCCTATCTCCCTTGAGCTAAGAGGGGGGAAGGAAGGAATTATTCTGGCGATAACATTCAATTGTTATTGTAACTTTCAGATTTCTGTGATATAATTTCTGTTCTTCTCCTGTTCGCATGTTGATGTGTTGGTGATCGTGCGATTATGATTTCATAGCTCAGTGCCTTGTCTAAGGGGGTAGCCCCCCCTCCTTAGTTAGGTACTGCATGTTTATTAGTGTAAGATTTAGCATTTCAATATTGTTTATTTGATTTCGTAGTTGCTTTATTTCTTAGTTTGCTGCAATTTTAGATTTTGTAGAACAATACTTGCAATTCATGTGTAGTTAATATTTAATTTCCTAGTGTTGATACTTCTGCAAGTTAAAACTACAATTCAACATTGATTCAATTTATATGAGTTTATAATCATATACGCTACTACAACTTTTGTTGCTGCAATTCATGTCGCTGTAATTTCTTTTGCATTGAAGCTTCGTTGCTGCAACTCACATTATTGTAATTTCTTTCATGCTGCAGCTCCGATGCTGCAACTCTGCTTGCAACTGCACTTTTTTTGTTTGTTTTCTAACTTGTGATAGCTTTAGTCTTCAACAATTTGAGATTGATATTATATTGAATTTTTGTTGAATGTGAAAACACGTAATTGTTACAACAAAACAAGATCATTATTATGCTTGAGTAAGTCACCAGTAGATCATAGCATAATTTTACTTTATGCAAGAGTGATTCCCTTTCTTCTAGTGTGATTTACTTTCTGCAAGTGTGATTTAAATTCCGCAAGTGTGATTTACTTTATGCAAGCTTGATTTAATTTCAATGAGTGTGATTTACTTTCTGCAAGTTTGGTTTAAAATACGCAAGTGTGACTTTTCTTTTCTGCAAGTGTGATATTTACTTTTCCATAACTCAGGAAATAGTATAGTTTGGTGACTTAATTAAGTATATTGAATCCTTGGTTTGTGACATTAAAATCACTACAACTCTTTATCAAAAACATCACTACACTTGCATATATGGTGCACGACAGTTCGTAAGTAAGATACCACCCCAGATTGATAATTAAATGCACAACTCTTCAGTTGCTTGCTAAATTAATTAGAAAGTAATTGAAAAGTCCGTCAAGATTCAGAAGGTATTGAGGACGATCCCTCAGGTTAGTTGTCATGTCACTATCATGTTAGGGATCATAATAAACATTGATGGGTTTACATTGGGTTACCATCTAGGAGATGTAGGACCATGAGGTTTTCCTTGGAATTTATTTTGACATTTCAATGTAGAATTCAGGTGCACAACTTATTTCAACGTATAAATAAATATTGTATGGTAAAAATTCCATATCAAATTATAGAGACATCAATGGAGAAAACTATCCCTTAAGGCCTCTTTGATGGAGCAAGTTAGAGAGATCCAACAATATGTGGAGCATCATGAATATTGTTTCTTTTAGATTCACACTTTTTTATGTTTCTAGTTTAGGACGAGGATCCAACAATTATGCAGAGTTAATGGCACTTAAAACATTGTTAGGAAGTGCAGTAGAATGAAATGTTAATAAATTACAAGTGTTTGGTGACTCATAGGTTGTAATAAATTGGATGCCAAATATCTATAGAATGAAAAACTTAAATCTTTCTCAGATTTATGATAAAGTCAAGTGGATGGAGGGGGATTTCTTAAAACTCTCTTAGAAGCAAAGTTACAAGGATCTTAACTTAGGAACAAATTAGTGATTGAAAGAAGGCCTCTAGGTGGTCTAGGGTTTTGGGTGATTACCAAGTCACATGCTATCATATCTGTTTTTTAATCGATTTTCCAGACTAGATAAATGTGGTCCATCATTAGGATGAATTGTGAATAGAATATTATCTTAATTAGGGTCATCCTACTTTTTATTATAATTATTTTGATTATAGTTAAATTACTTATTTAAATTATAATGGTTTATAATTAGTCTAAATGGTTTACTGGTTTACATTTAGTTATGCCAACTTACATTTTGCATAGTTAGTTTGATTATAGTTAAATCACTTAATTTATAATAGTTAATACTTATTATAATTAGTCTAAGTAGTTTACGAGTTTACATTTACTTAGTTCACAATTCATCCTAATAATAAAGCACATTTTTCTGGTTCAAAACATCGATTCAAAAATGGATATGATGATTTTAGAAAAAACCCTCATAAAATAATATTAATCATATAAATATTAGAATTCAAAGTCACAAATTTATATCCTTCAACCAATAACCTAACAACCCTTCAATTATGAATGATATATCTCTTATTTTCTTTTAAAACATCGAATAAAAAATGGATATGATAATTATAAAAAAACCTTCATAAAATAATATTAATCACATAAAATCTTATAAATCTTAGAATTAAAAATCACAAATTGATATCCTTCAACCAATAACTCAACAACCCTTGCATTATGAATGATATATCTATTATTTTCTTGACAATTCAAAATAAATATCAAATAAAGAAGTATATTATAGGAATGATATTTTGATTTGATCTTTGTTACTCAAGTGAAGTAGAAGGTTATATGTGTGTTGACATTTGATGCTAGAATAGTTCATACTAAGGATATCCATATCCATAATCTTTTATTATTGAAATCCATGAAATCCATGGCTTCAAGCTTCTTATTATTGACCTTTAAGATTAATGATATGTTATTTTATTTTTTGTTTTTATAATTTTATTTTTTTAAAGATATTATTTTTTATTAAATTATAAAAATAATTTAAAAAAAATTAATGTTTATATACTTTTTAATTATTATTTTTTGGAAAAAATATATGAAATCTAATCAATTTCTTTACATATATACAATATATAATTTTAACTTATCTCAAATTGAAATTAAAATTTTTATATGGGAAAAAGTTTAACAAAAAAATCACTTCCATCTCATCTTGTCTGATATGCATGCTATCTATGATCATTAGCTTCTCTCCTCTTTCAACTTAAAAGGGAATATATATGATGTGAATTTTATCATTTAACTTTATAAATGCATTCCTTATGAAACGTGCTATGAAACATGTAAGCTCTTTCATGAATCTCATCATTTAAACCTAAAACTTTTTTTTACGCATAATTTATTTTATTTTTTCCAAAAAACAAATATAAAACTAATAATTAAATTACACCACAAAAGATTGTTTATTAATCAATTTTCTTTTAATTACGTCAATTGTAATATTTATATACATATAAATTATATTTAAAAAAATAATATAACTAACTTACAACCATCTTAATAGTGAATTCCATCTTGATTTCTAAAGTGAAAATATTTGATCTTAATAAAGCTTATATCATCAAGGGAAAAATTATAACAAATACGTAAAAATTACATACTAGTTACGAGCACTTGGCAAATGTTCGAAAAAAAGACATTAAACATAGTCTCCATTTGATTCCATTCTTTTCTTTAATTCATTATTATATTTTTGGGATGTTAAAGGGTAGGTTTTTCCCCACCTATCTTTCAAAAAAAATAAAGACGTAAAAGTTGGAAATATTCTTCCATTGGATTCTATTATCTTGATTATAGCGGGAGCTCACATTTC
Organism: Picea engelmannii; assembly: GCA_009831015.1. Classification (NCBI taxonomy): domain Eukaryota; kingdom Viridiplantae; phylum Streptophyta; class Pinopsida; order Pinales; family Pinaceae; genus Picea; species Picea engelmannii. Next base: position 61,168 of record ML791452.1, read on the forward strand.
TTTAGTTGACACACTTTTTCGAAAAAGTATTGTCCATAGATTTATGAATTTATACAATCTTATGCCTTAAACTATGACATATTTACTATAATATGCATTATTGAATGTATATGTGTAGAAATCCCATGATATATATAATATAATAGTAAATATGCAATAGCTCACTACATAAGGCTCACCCATGGATTTTGGATGAACAACCACATCATGTGTCTTGAAAATCATTCAAATACAACGAATCTTGTCCTTGTACTTCATTGCATAAGTGGAATCCATATAATTTATAAATTAAACGTTTATTTCTATATTATACAGTCTTGTAAAAAACACAAGGGTCATATCATAACCCCGGGAGGGCGACGGGTGAGTCTGCTAACGCATTCTCTCCCTTTGGTCTTCAAGTTCCTCCATTTTGGGGCTACCTTATTACCCTGGCCTCATTTTAGAACGGCTCGTAACCACTGCCACCTTCTCACTCTTCAATTTCCCCACTTGGACAAGGCCACTTCGCTGGTGGGCTTGGCTGGGCTGGGCTTGTTCAATGGCTTGGCTTATATCTATTTTCCGTGCTTAGAGCTCTCTCTTTATATCATCACATATGACGACTTGCCTTATGATAGACCACCTTGTTGTATTTACTGAATTTCCCTACTTTGACAAGGCCCCTCTCCCCACCCTTTGATCACAAGAGGTGTTTTTCCTTTTAATTATACATGTTAAAAAATTTGGAAATCAAATAGTTTTTAAGGTTTGGAATTTCCACTTAGAGCTTGTGATTCTAAGTGATAGTTAGTAAAAACAAAGTTATCAACTTAATGAGAAGTGTGACCTCAAAACGAGAACTTTAGCCCTTAAAACCCATATTTTTGCATAAAAAATATGAAAATCAACCCCCAAATAAAAAAGTGGTGCTACCGATAACATCATTTTTTATAATCGGTCAAAGTTACAACTTTTTTCAAGCATGGGCTTAAATGATCAAATGGTTGCTCAAAAAAACTTTTAAATCAACCCCCAAATCAAAAAGTGGTACTACCGGTAGCACCACTTTTTCTAACCGGGTCAAAATTACAACTTTTTTAAAGCATGGCCTTAAAACATAAAACAATTGTTTAGAAAAATCTTAAAATCAACACCTAAATAAAAACACGACGCTACCTAAACCAAAATATTTTTTCTAAACGTTAAAATTACAGTTAATTACAACCTCATTGAAACTATGACATTGACAACAAATCCCTACACAAATAAAAAACAAATTTATTTACTAATTTTTATTTATTTTTAATTTACATTAAAAAAACAAATAAAGAAAAAGGAGAAAATCTTCACAATTTATTTTTTAATGAAAACACAAACACATTTAAAAAAATATATTCAAAACCCAAATTAAAAAAACAAAAAATTTGAAAAAAATAAAACGCAAAAATAATTAAAAAAAATGAAAATTTTTAAAATTTCCTCATAAAACAATAATATATATATATATATATATATTAAAAAGAATAATAAATGAACAAAAAAAAAACTTTAAAAAGTGAAAAAAAAACATTAAAAAAAACAAAAAAACAAAATTAAAAAACCTAAAATA
>ML791452.1:71380-83187 GCA_009831015.1 Picea engelmannii
TTAATTTTTTCTCATTTTCTCTTACTTTATAAATATTTTTAATTTTATGGTTTTTTTTCCTCTTTAGTTTTTTTACGTTTTTCTTTAATGATTCTTTTTAATATAAATTTGTTTTTAAAATGTATTTTTTAATTTTTGTTTGTTTGTTTGTTTGTTAGTTTGTCTGTGACATGTGGGACTAACCTGTGGCTAAGAAACCGCGACTCAGGGGCATCTAAGCCGTCAAAATCACCCGGGGATCGCACCCGGCCTGAGCCACACCAACCCTTTACATGGCTGGATTTTTTGTCCCTGTAGGTTTGAAACCGGTGACTTTTAACATCACAGAGTGCCTTAACAACACACTCCGTCACCGACTGTCCTACACCTCGGGGACAAAAGGTAAGTGGACTTGGCCCGATTAAGTATTCCCTGACTAGACCATGTCCTTGCTCGGGTTTGAGCACAAGACCTGACCTTCGTTACAAGAACGACTTTACCATCCAACAACCTCCACCGACCTTGTTTTTTTTTTTTTTAATTTCAATTCCTTTTTGTTTTCTTATTTTTTTTAGTTTTTAATTTATCAAAAAAAAATGAATTGTATTTTTTTCTAAATATTTTAAAATAGTGTTATTTAACTACAATTATTTTCTATTTATTGAAGTAAAGGTAAAAAAATGTATTAAAAATAATAATTTCAATATATTTAAAAAGTATGGAACCATAAATTAATCAAGGACACATAATTATATGAAAAATATTAATTTAAAAAAAATAAATGGTGTACAATATTTTTAACATTGGATAAAGCATGGAAACATGATTAAAAACACCATTGAATAAAAAAAAATAGAAAATTTGAAAATAGATGTAAAAACAACGTTGAGAAAATAAAAATAAAAAAATTGTACAATTTGAAAATAGATGAAAAACAAGCATTTAAAAAAAAAGTGAAAACATTATGTATTAGAGAATTTAAAATATCAAAAAACCAACTAAAAAGGGAGGGGGTTGCTACTGGTAGCACCATTTAAAAAAAAAAACTTGACCCCCCAAAAAACGAGATCTTTGTAGAGTTCTCGTTAAGTTGGTAACTATGTTTAAAGTGACATTGTTATATAAATATAAACAAGTGAAAGTTGCATAGCAACAAGTCCCTGTCTTCATGGATTGATTTGCTGGTTCAATCCATTGTCGAGAAAGCAAGCCTTATCCAAAATGATTGTCTTTTGGTTTTTGTAGCAACATAGATGGTTTTAGGAGAAATTTTGAAATATGTGATGCACATTTTCAAATAGTTAGTGTTATAAGATACTCCGTCATGTCCATAAATATATAAATTATAACACGAGTTACACATTGGAATGACGTAACCATGTGTGTTTACCCATGCATTTTTTGTTTATTCCCTCTCCATCCGTTTCTCCTGTCCTGAAATTCAATGATAACCTTCCTTATTGTCTCCTCTAAACTCTTTAAATTCATCATCACTCACGATTAGTATTTCAATTAGTGCATTTGATAACTCAATGAATATAACCATCTCTCTATTTTTGGTAACATCCCAACATCTTACCAAATATGAAAAAAGATAGGTGACCCTTTTGCATCTTATAGGCAAAAAATAATTTCAATAAAAGATTATGTAGTAGCAAAGACAAGATAGTGCATGTGGTTATGGAAGAGCAGTGACAGAAATGTTTTTTAAATAAAAAAATGTGGTTATGGTAGAGCAGTGACAGAGATGCTTTTTCAATAAAAAATAGCTATCAAATGTATTTAATTTTTTTTTTTTTAATAGAAAAATTACTCATTTATATTAGAAATATAATTGTGTACACATTTTCAACATCTCCATAGTTCATGCTGACAAGACAAACCTCCAAAAATTCTTGACATTTGCAAAAAAACCCCTCTCTTATAAAGAGCTTTTGTATATGACTCTGATCTGAATCTTTCAAGACAAACCTCCAAAAATTCTTGACATTTACAAAAAAACCCCTCTCTTATAAAGAGCTTTTGTATATGACTCTGATCTGAATCTTTCAGTACACCAAAACTGAAGCCAGAGTGCTGCATATAACCCATAAAACTCATGAAAAGTAATGACCCATCTATGATCCACTAATATCTATGCCAAGTGGAGAAATTTGAAAAAGAAAAATATAAAAAAGACATTTGTGTATGTATGTACACAAATGTATTTATCTTTACATTGCATTGAATGATGTACAATTATCTATAAAAAAGACAATTATTATTTCAAACTATGAAATGAATAGCAAATATTACATATAAATAAAACATTCAAACAACAATTAAAAAATAATTATTAAAAAATGACAATATAAAAAACAATTTTAACATTAATCAAGTTACAATAATTAAAAAATAATTATTAAAAAATGACAATATACAAAACAATTTTAACATTAATCAAGTTATTCTCTTGTAACCATTTTGATGTCAATATTATTATAGCATTATAATTATAATTTATAGTATACAATGATTATTGGAATTAGATCTAAATAGACCTATATATGGTTTTGCCCATTCTTGTTTTACTTTATTACTCCCTGCCAAAGGCGTAGAGGGACTATAGCGATCGATAATTCGTTGACTTCATATTAGTTTGTCCTTTGACTAAAAATACTTGCATAATCTCTATTGTTGGAACTAGAGAACTAAAAACATTGTTTTGTATATAATAAAAAATACCATATATGTCATGATCTGGTTGGATAACAAATTCAGGGTCTTATTGCCAGCTTCTCTATTCCTAATGTTTTATATGTTAGCATATCCAAAGTTTTTGATCATCTATGATCTTTCTGAATTTTTACTTTCTTTATTAAAATGTTTAGATATCCAAAGTTTTGAGCATCGAGAGTCAGTTTTTTAAAAGTTGACTTCATATTAACTTGTCCTTTGACTAATTTTTTGTGTGCATAGTCTCTATTGTTCAAACTATTGTTATTATTATTATTATTTTCTTTTTATTCTTATTATTTTATATTATTATAAAATAATATATTAATTGTTTTGCATACTTAAATAGGCCTGCCACACTGCATTCTTTCTTAACTGTTTACACAACGCGACGCCCTTGGACGGTCCTGGCAGACTTAAATGTTTACCTAATAGGCCTCACAGCCTTAAATGTTTACTTAACAGGCATGTTACAATACATTTTCCCCCGATTTTTTCTATGCAATGTTGTTTGCAATGAATATGGGCAATATTGTTCTTCAACGACATTACCGGTTCACTGATTGACACCTGCTCATTGGTTCGGTGGATGATGCTTATTGTTGTTTGATTCAACTTTGCAAAGTTGAGGTCCTGCAGTTGCACTTGGACCTCTTGGTGCTTGTTCACTGGTTTCTTGTTTTCCTGTTGCTGTTGCTCTTATTTGCATGTTGCTCTTGTTGCAGTTTGCACGCTTGGGATTCTGTAACCGCGAATAGAACTGCACTTCTGTCATTTCCCATTGATGGGTGGGTTTCAGTGCCATGCTTAACTTCCTATTCGTTGTTTGCTGTTTGCTATTTCCAGTTTGCAAGTAAAAATTTTCAATACTGGGAATGCTTGAGTCAAAATCCTCTTGCAAAACATCTTTGTATGTGAGAACTAGGACCTGAGAACCAAGAATGTGGCGCTATCTTGCTCTTATTCTTGAATGTCAATGTTCGACACACAACTCACCTCTATCGCAGCCATAGTGACATAAAAAAGGAAATCGACTTTTCTCCTCATTTTTTCTGTTCCTCAGTCTGAAAAAAATGCACCAAACCAAATGTATGGTTTTCAGGAACATAAAATGTGAGGAGAAACTTCGCTTTCCTTTTTTATATGTCGTTGTTGCTGCGATAGAGGTGGGTTCTGTGTCGAACATTGACATTCAGGAACAAGACCAAGACATTGTCACAGTCCCGTTTCTCTGGTCGTAGTAGCCACATACAAAGATGTTTTGCAAGAGGATTTTGAGCATTCTCTGTATTGAAAATTCTTACTTGCAAACTGGAAAAAAAACAAACAACAAATAGGGATGGAACAATGGCAGTGAAACTTACCCGTGAATGGGGAACGACATAAGTGCAGTTCCAATTGCGGATGCAGAATGCCAACCGTGCAAACTGCAACTTTCTTAAATGTTTACATAGTAGGAGGCCTTTGGATGGTCCTCACAGCCTTAAATGTTTACCTGACATGCCTCACAACCTGAAATGTTTACTTAACATGCGTGTTACAATACATTTTCCTCCGAGTTTTTTTATACAATCTTGTCTGCATTGAATTTGGGCAATATTGTTCTTCACCGACATTATTGGTTGACTGGTTGATGCTTTCTCGTTGGTTCATTGGATGCTGCATATTGTTTTTTGATTCAACTTTGCAAAGCTGATGTGTTGCAGCTGCACTTGGACTTCTTGGTGCTTGTTCACTGGTTTCTTGTTTGCTGCTTGCTCTTGTTTACTTCAACTTTGCAGGGTTGGGGTCCTGGGTCTGTAGTTGGACCTGTTGTTGCAGTTTGCATGCTAGGGGCTGCGCTTTTGTCGTTCCTCATTCACCGGTGAGTCTCGGTACCGTGGTTGCATTCCTGTTTGTTGGTTGCTATTTTCTATTTCCAGTTTGCAGGTAAGAATTTTCAATACAGGGAATGCCTGAGACAAAATCCTCTTGCAGAACATCTTTGTATGTGACTAATACGACCAAAGAAACAAGAGTGTGATGCTGTCTTGGTGTTGTTCTTCAACATCGTTGTTCAACATAGATCCCACCTTTGTCGCAGCCATAGTGACATATAAAAAAAAAAGGAAAACAATTTTTTTCCTCGTGTTTTATGTTCTTGAAAACCATGTGTTTGGTGCATTTTTTTCATGCTGTTCACTTCCAAAACGTCTTGTTCCCCTTTGAATGTCAATGCTGGGCACAAAAACCGCCTTTGTTGCAGCCATAGTAAGACATAAAAAAGGAAATGGAGTGTTATCCTCATATTCTCTATTCCTGGAAATGGTGCGTTTTCCAGAGAAACAAGAGTGTGATGCTCTCTTGTTCTTGTGTGAAAACAATACATTTCATGCATTTTTTTCATTATGTTCCCTTCCAAAACATATTGTTCCCATTTGAACGTGAATTCTGGGCACATAACCCACCTTTGTTGCACCCATAGTGAGATATAAAAAGGGAAATCCAATGTTGTCCTCATATTTTCTCTTCCTGATAACCATATGTTTGAGTGCAACCCTGGCACTGAAACTCACCCGTCCATGCGGAACGCTAGAAACACAGTTCCAACTGCAAATATAGAATCCCAACCATGTAAATTGCAACAAAAGGGCCAACTGCAGATGCAGGACTTCAACCTTACAAAGTTGAAGCAAACAAGAGCAAGCAACAAACAACGATAATTTAATAAACAAACGAGTGAGTGAATTGACCAGGCACTGTTTTGTGACTATTATCGGACTACTGTTTTGTGACTGAATTCTAGAATAGAAGGAGTGGGCATGGCCACGCACTGTTGTGGACAAAGGATGCACCGGTTGATGGAAATGACAACATCTCGCACATTGAGCAGTTTCTGGACAAATACATGACATGCAACACAAATCATTTGGATCTAGGGATTGCCAAAGTTCATAGACATGATCATACAAGAAGCTGTAAAAAATGAAAAAATTTCACATTTCAGATACAACTTCCCTATGCCGCCAATGAAAACAACAAGAATCGTAGAGCCAATTAGTTTGGAGGACAATGTTCTCATTGAGAAATCTAAATCTTTGTTCGCATTTCTAGAACAAGGAGACTTTGATGGCTTAATGAGCTTCCAAGACTTCTTGGCAGAGCTAAATGTAACAAAAGATGAGTACATCCAATGCCTACAATTTTCACTTAAACAACCAACACTTTTCCTTAAACAAAAACTTTTACATATATGGAACAACGGTTTCTCCAAGTACCAACCAGTTATGTGGAATGAAAATACAGACACACAATATGTTCTCAATGCATATGTGACAACATCATATTGTGCCTCGTACATGGCAAATGTTGACAAATCTATGACAAGTGCATTCAAAAGAATACACAAAGAACATGAAAAAAATCAAATTGATATTATGCAAATGGTACGTGCACTTGGAAATACATTGCCTAATCTTCAACAAATATCTGCTCAACAAACAGTCCACGTTGTACTTTCCCTGCCCCTGGACTGTGGTTCAAGGAAATGTGTCTTCACAAACACATCTGCACTTGAGAAACACAAATTGGAACATGGTTTTACATTTGGGCCACCAAAAATACTATTAAAATAAAAATAATATGAAAAATGTTGAAATAGATATAAACATCGCTTTGGGCTTGAACCAGATTTTGTCGAGCTCCAACTATATTTCATAGCTGAGAATGTTTTTCCCATAGTTAATGTGGTTCTATGGCTTCATAATTATTAGACTAAGTGTTGTTGTGTGAGGGATAAAGTTATTTTCTCCCTTTCTTTTTCCTCTTCTATACTTACCCATTTTCCCCTTTTCTTCTTCCCCTCTATTATCCGTTTCTGGTTCTATACTTAGTCACGTTTATATGCTCGCGGGTTCCCGGGGTGGTGAATTGACAAATCCTCATCTCCATCTATATATTCACATCACGAGTCCTACCGACCGCCATTCGTTTGCATACTTAGCCATTTTTATGGCCGCGGGTAGGTGCTATTGAACTCTGATGCCCCGTGTTCGGGGTATACATCTTACACTCGAAACTTCGATGATCTACAAGTCGACCCAGACTCCTCGAACTCGCAAGCCTGAATCTACCTACGATGACTTCATCTGACCGCCCCACCTTTCCATACTTAGTCGAGTCTTCAAAGTTTCACGGGTTCACAGACTCTCGGGTTCACAAAAGTTTGAAAGCATTTTTCGCTCCCCTCCATCGCCGCCACCTTCGCCCCTTCCTAATGCACATTAATTATGCTTTTACTAGTGACAACTCACCAGACAGGTTCAAAAATATTTGCATTAATAAGCGGAAATTTCGAGGACATATCCCATTAAAACACATTAATGGTCGAATATTATGGGATTTGATGATTTTTTTGTGTCCATCTTGAATTGGCAAAAAAATGTTGGTTATTTTTTTTTTTAAGGCACCATCATAGTAAGAATGCAATATTGTGCTAGCCCACTGCTGTCTACAAAGGTGTTTACGTCATGTCCCTCTTTCATACTGTGCATATATTACAGGTTGTAATATTTGAGAATATACTTGCATATGAAAATGTTAACTCATATTTTATCTATCGCCTATGCATTTCAACAAACTTTGCAAGCCGAAAACACCCTTAAAATTGGAACATGGTTTACATTTGGGCCACAAAAATACTATTAAAATAAAATAATATGACTAGTATTGGAATAAATATAAACAAATTCTCTTTGTACTTGAACTTGAGTTTGTCGAGCTCCAGGTATATTCCATAGCTGAGATTGTTTTTCCCATAGTTAATATTTATGGCCACGAGTTCCCGGATTGGCGCTATAAAACTCTCATTCCCCCTGTTCCCTGATATACATCTTACACCCAAAACTTCCATGTTTACTTTAGTTTTTTTAAGACATTCTGCCCTGCCTTTCCAAACTTAGCTATTCTTCACCTCCTGTTGTCATAGATTCGCGGGTTCCCGGGCTTCCAGGTTCACAAAACTTTCAAAGCATTTTTTGTGCCCTTCCCAATGCACATTAACCATGCCTTTATTAGTGACAACTCACCACACATATTCGAAAAGATTGGCATTAATAGGCGAAAAGGTCGAGGACATCTCCCATTAAAACGCATTAAACCAAGATTTACAGAAGATTATATTATCATCCTCCAACGTTCATTTTAAATACTTGTTCCCATTTCCCTCTATCATTGAAAACTTGGGCTTTAAGGTGCCTTCCTTGTAATGTTTCTGGTCATCTACATGTGAGACAACTTAGATATTCCATTCAAGCCCAATTTAAAGACGAGGGAGTGGTTTTATGTGACGTCAACTTTGAGCGAAAAAAATTCTGTTAGCCAATAGAAACTCAGACAAAAAAAATTCAAGTATCTTATGATTGGTATTCTCTCTGTATTCGATCCTTTGGTTGGTTGAAAGGCCTGGCTGGAGATTTGTATGTTGAACTTCTTTGTTTTTTTACTGGAAATTGGAAGGGACTTTCAAGTCATCTGCAAAATACTCCATTGTTGAAGTATATAGCTTCTTCCAACAACATAGATTTGGCAAGTGTATCAAATCCTGCAGACCACACCGGAATTTATCTTTCGTTAGAGGAGTCACACATATCGTGGCTTACAAAAATGTTTTTGAATATTCGGAAGTGACGCCAAATATTACTCCATGCACAAATATACTCAGTAGGAAATTATAAATTTGGATCCTCACGAATGTGAGAAACTGTATGGGTGGTTGAATCAACATCCTAAAATTACAGAAATTTCTATGTCAAAGTTTGTTGAGCAACTTCTGGGTGTAGTAATAGACTTGACATAAATTCAACTTCTTTCTCAAAGTTTGTTCACCGTCCTTTGGATGTAGTAACAGACTCGACATACAATAAACTTTCTATCACTAATGCACATTTTTTTCACTATTCCTTTGCATATAATTGCATCTGGATCGAAGAGCTTACCACTCTTTGCAACAATGTTCTCCTAGTGGTTGAAGGTGGGTACATAATCATGGAACAAGGCTCTCGAAATTTTCTGATGCCTGCATTGACAGGTATCCGGGAAAAGTTAATGGGAAGGAATTCTGGACTATGGACTTTACAACACTTTCTGAAGATTACTTTATACTACCACCTTTCGTAGAAAATTTGACGTATTCAGGTAATAATTTGGTTTCTGAAGATCACCTTTTACTACCACCTTCGTGTAATGATTTTGTTTCATTCTTTAGAAGAGACCTTGATGTAGTAGATATTCCAGAGCTACTTCCACCGAATATCAATCTTCCTGCTGTTTCACGTGCTTTGAATAAGGAGAATGCATTTCTTCTGTTGCAGTGGATCCTATATTTGAAAAAATGGAAGTTGCTCGATGCTTGAAGTATTAATTTGTTTGGTTCAAATAAATCTCCATCGCCTCACCGTAAGCGTCTCTGGATTTGTTCATCAGGATCACATGTACTTTTATTTCTACCTTGTTTCTTTCTCTCGGTGGTGGATCCTTCTATCCCAACCAACATGATGGAAATAAACTAGCCCTAGGGAGTTTGATCGCTTCTGGGGATCTGAGTTGACTATATATTAATTTCAGTTAACTTAAAAATGTTTATGTGTGCAACCTAATGTAAGACATAGAAAATACAATTTTTTTTTTTTAAATATAAAACAATGTATTTTTTTAACACACGGCTGGTCAAAAAGTTTCAGGCGTTGTTTGGGATTCATGTCCTTCATGGATGTTAATTAATTACACAATTAATATTGCTTATGGGAATGAAATCGACCCATCGTTGACTATGGAAATTGCATTAACACTGCAATGTCCAGATAATAAATGTCTGGCATGCACCTAATGTCGAGGTCATTATCGCACAGAACAATTAACCTCCAAAGATTTCCGGACTCACAGCAACATTGTAATTGTATTGAAAAAGCAACACTAAAGTCGATGCTCTTTTGTAGGTCTGGAAACCCTGCAGTCTAAGTGCTTTGACAATGACAAGCCTACCTGTTCACCGCATTACCACCATGTAGTCGATGCCATTGTTCCCATTGCCACTGCTAGTGTCAATGTTCGAAGCTGAATCTATCTGGATCCTGGAGTCACCGCCAATGTTGATGTCTGAAGCTAAAGCTACTTGGATCCGAGGGCCACGACTTGATACACTTGACATTAGTAACAATAGTGATCAAAAGTTGATTGTATGTCGAGTCTTTTACTACATCCACAGGTCGCTCAACAAACTTCGAGATAGAAGCTGGTTGTCTGTCGTGTCTGTTACAACTTTGAGATAGAAAGTTCTGTTATTTTAGAATGTTGATTCAACCACTCATACAGTTTCTCACCTTCATGAGGATCCAAATTTTTAATTTCCTTCTGAGTATATTCGGGCATGGAGTAATATTTGGCGTCACTTCGAAATATTCCAGACCATTTTGTGAGCCACGATATGTGCCACTCCTATGAAGAAACATATATTCTGGTGTGATCTGCAACATTTGATACACTTTCCAAATCTGTGTTGTTGGAAGAAGCTATATACTTCAACAAAGGAACATTTTGCAGGTGACTTGAACGTCCCTTCCAATTTACAACAATAAAACAAAGAAATTCAACATACAAATCTCCAAGCAGGCCTTTCAACCAAACAAATGATCGAATACAGGGAGAATATGAGTCACAAGATACTTGATTTTTTTGTTTTGACTTCTGTTGGCCAACATAATTTTTTTCCCCCAAAGCCGACGTCACATAAAACCACTCCCTCATCTTTGATTTGGGCCTAAATCCCATCTCTAGGTTGTCTCAGATGTGGATGAACAGGAACATCACAAGGAAGGCACCTTAAACCCCAAGTTTTCGATGATATAGGGAAATTAACACTTGGCAAAGTACAAAGTGTTGAATAAAAAGCTAATGCAGGCAGGCCATATCTAGAAGAGACAAACTATTCAAGAAGCTGAGATAGATCTAGCTGGCAGCACCCATGATGTCCAAGACCCGAAATTGATATTTAACTCGTTGTTTTTAACCAGGCAAGCATTTGATGATCAAGTTGAAATCTATAAAAGATTGTCTACAGGCTTGATTCTTGTACATATTTTCTTTTTGGTCTGCGGGAGGTCTAATCGCAGTCATTATGGAAAACACATTTAAATTTCAGAGAATTTGTGCTGAACTACATATTTTTTTACATATTTCAGGAGAGCTATTTTGGGAAGTAATCTCATCTGTATTTTGTAACCTAGTTTATCTGAATATAAAATATTTGAGGTTTTTGTAAGGTGTTTTCACTAGTACATATGACCAAATTTGTGATGGTTTTTCGTTGATATTGCCACACTTATTCATCACAATTTCCACGAAAGCAGATATTTTTTTTCGTCAGAATAATTTCGTCGCTATATCCATGATCTAGGTGTGCGTGGAAACATCAACAAAATTATCTCTCCACATGTCACCACCCTCAAGATCGATTAACCCTATGCATTGTAGCAATTACGACGAAACTTCGTTGCAATTACAACGAACAACCGTGGCAATTACGACGGAATGTCGTCGCAATTGTGACGAAAATTTATGCCAAGCCAAAAACTTACGACGCAGATACTGTATGTGCAACACAAAAATGTGGCAACTTGCGACGAAAATCTGTGGCAATAACGATGAAATTGTATATCAAGACCAAATTTACGACGAACATGCTGTATGTGCGACAAAAAACCGTGGCAACGTGCGACGAACTTTCATCGCTATTGCCACGGTTGTTCAAAATGCAATTTTTTTTTCTTCCGACGAACTATCGTCGATATTGCGATGATGACATTAAGTTTAAAAAAAAAAATTACACGAGATATGGTATTACCATATTACATTGTAATATGGTATACAATTGTAATATTCTATTGAAAGATGGATGTTAGAGAAAATGTGTAGATCTTTTAGATTGAAAAAGATTATATATATATATATATCCCCTACAAATAATCAAGGCACTAATCAACCAAATATTGGAAGCATGTGTTATCATGAAGTTGGATTAGAAGTAAGGATACCAATATGACAATATACACAAAGAATAATTTGGAATATTAGTTTCA
>ML791452.1:87015-99132 GCA_009831015.1 Picea engelmannii
AGACTTTGTATATGGGGGTTCTCTAAAATAGTTATACTTCTTTATAAAAAAACTACAAGTAAACCAAAATTATATTTAAAATATCTACAAGTAAACCAAAACACCACATGGAACTTGGCATATATATCAATATCTACATATTCTACATATTCATGAGGATTGTGAACTTTTACTAGTATAAAGCCTACTTTTAAAAACATGTCAAAACCCTTACCTTTTCACTGTTCTTTCTGCAGATCCATTAGCCCATACAACTTGATAAGTGTTGTCAATGAGATGCATTTCCATCACCAAGACCTGCATGAATCATAAAAGACAAATTTTTTATATGAGTAAATAATTAATAAGAAAATAAGCATGCATTTAGTTATGTAAAATACTCTAGAAAAAAAATAAGTTGTCACATACCTTAATGAGCTTCTCTTTGTTTCGAGAATAGGTTATTCTCTACTGAACATGGCCAACCACGTGAAGGTGGAAGCTCATATGGCCCCTCCCCCCCTCACATCGCTCTCAATTTCCCATACCCAACACATGATTTTCTCTATATAGAAAACATATAGACATTAATGTATAACTAGGATAGTCATCAAAACATATGAAGATATAAACAACGATAAAGATCCAAAAACAGGTCATGGATTTATACATCTGATTTTTCTTTGACTTATGTTTTTTTACATTCATAAAACTGACAATTGGGATATCATCATCATCCAAGGACATTGTATTTCGTGTGCCCTATCCTTCTATTGTTTGTGTGCGCTCATGTACCATACTTCTGGTACGTCGCTAAGAAGGGTTAGGTGGCAACTGTTCAGGGATGTGAACTGGAACAACAAAAATGATCATATCGATATGTTGAAATATAATTGAAATAACTAATTCATTGTTTTGATTAACATTACACTATTGCTCTTTACCTATCTCTGTAGCTGGGACATTTGGTGCGTCAATTTCCTGTCCACTTGGTCGCTCTCTCCCCAGCTACATGCTCTTCAATTTTGAGAAAATAATATAAAAGTCAAGAAATAAATATCTACAATCACAGTAAATATTTCTAATTCTGAAACATACATACCAGAATGGGTACTCTTCTCTACACTATCATTGGACATGTGGACCCTTCTATGACGCGGTGTTTGCTGAATACCTCTTGATTCACTACTGCGGTAGCAATGTTGCTTGAAAACAAACATAAATACTTAGTTAAGGGTGATATAATAAAATATGAATAGACTTTACAAGCATGCTACTGCGGTTTCCTTATTCATTTGATTTACCTGCGTGGTTGGGGAGATAGGAGTCTGGCCCAAGCTTTTTCTATATTCAATCACACTTTTAAAACCATGATTGTAACCAAGCTTCAGGTCCTCCTCGGTGGTAGCAATGTCGAACATATTTAACTGCAATGCATAACACCATTAAAAATACCAATAACAAAAACATATATTTGTTCGCTACTGTTAAATAAATATTAACCACAGTTAATCATTTAAATCTTACTACCACCTTCCACACCCACTACCCCAATGGCAAATTAGAACAACCCTGCTAGACCTTGGCTTGATCAGGATGCCGTAGCTGTACCCAGAGATCAACACCCTTTGCCTAAACACCTGGAGAAATGGCTTCCCAAGTTCGATCCTGACTCAAAACAGATCGCTGAAGATCACATTAAAATTTTTATGTTAGCCATAAGGCTCCGCAATGTCAAACATGAATATGTTGTCTATAGGTTGTTCCCGTATACTTTCGAGGGTAATGCATCCACATGGTACTTTGCCCAACAACCCCATACCATCGTGTCTTGGGAAAAGTTTGAGTCATGCTTTTTGGAAAAGTTCGAAGACGGTAAGCCTCCAGAAGTCCTAGTCATGATTCTTTCTAGCTTAAGAATGAACCCAAAAGAAAAAGTTAAAGACTTTAATCAAAGATTCTTAACACTCAAAAACCGAATCCCTGCAGATTCTATGCTTGCTGAGAGTCTTATAATAGCATACTACACTAAAGCTTTGCATCAAAG
Source organism: Picea engelmannii (assembly GCA_009831015.1). NCBI lineage: Eukaryota > Viridiplantae > Streptophyta > Pinopsida > Pinales > Pinaceae > Picea > Picea engelmannii. The sequence continues at coordinate 89,042 of ML791452.1, forward strand.
TATAGCTATTTGCGTTAAACGATCTAAGAAAGACACGTTGTTAGAGGCCTTCGAGGAGGCCAGCCAGATTGAAAAATACATACTTAGTCTTAAAGACTCTACTAGCAACGAAACTGAGACTAGTTCTTCTTCCAAAAAGAAGATTGAAATCCTCCCCAGACCCACTCAAAGTAAAACACAACCTGAAAATTCTGATTTGGAAAACTTAACTAAAGTTGTTCAAAAACTGTCAAATCAAGTTATAGACTTCAAAAGGTCGACCGAAGAAGCTTCCTCGAGCAAAGGACCTTACAAACCCCCGTTTAGGAAGCCTTTTACTACCAACTGACCTAACCCAACCACTGAAGGCCTAAATCTTGAAAGTTTGCAATGTGCCCTTCAAACAATTCTAGAAGCCCAAGATAACTTGATGCCTCCTGAGATCCCTGAGGAGGTAGTTGAACAAGAGACAGTTCAAGAAGAAGAGTCTTCTCCAAACATTTTTGGACACTTCTCGGATAGCATCTTTCAAGCTAACTTCGAGACAGTTCATCCTTATAATACCAGGAGTAAGACAACAAACAAACCTTCTACCGAAAACACTACAACTTCGCCTCCAAAGCATTCTAAATCAGCTGAGACTAAACAAAGTAATGTGAACCCCAACTTATATTATGATGTTGTTGAAGATCTTAAAAAGTTAAGGGCTAACATTTCTATTTATGAGTTATGGGAGTTTCCATTTCTGCTACAAAAAATGTTACAAAACATCTCATAGAATGGCAAAGATGGTAATTCTAATGGTAACAAGGTTGTGCAAAACAAAGTTCCCCAGAAGACTTTCACTAAAAACAATCCCAATCCTCAAGATAAAGGAAGTCTTCCTGTAAGTAATTTAAATAATGTAAATAATGTAGATAAAGTAGCTTTAGAAACCGCGAGTAAAAAGCCACAAGCTACTACTCTTAGTACTCGCAAAAATGTACCTCCTTTCCTATTAACTTTCGAGATCTTTAATAGAAACGTGCACAATTGTATGGTAGACTCAGGAGCGTCATCCAATGTGATGCCTTGGTCTGTTTGCCAAAAGACAAACGCAGAAGTTGCACCATCTACTTTAAAAATCATACAACTTGATCGGACAAATGTCAAAGTTATAGGCGAACTAAAGAATGTACTTATTAGGTTATCGTCTAACCCCAAGGTTCATCAAGTTATTGATATAATTGTTGTGGATATTCCAGAAGTGTATGGTCTGTTTTTAAGCAGGGACTGGTCAGAGCAGCTACACGGCTATTTTGCAACAGACTGGTCTCATCTATGGCTTCCAGAGAACGACAAGCCTAATAAAATCAAAGTAAATCGTGAGCGCTACCTTAAGTTCACGGTCACGGATTTGAACGATCCCAACGAACCATATACAACTTTTGCTGATTCACCTGAAGTACAAGGGATGGACACCTTCTTCGGCAATTTCATGGCCGAGGCTTCACCTATCAAAAATCCAGAACATCAGTCCGAGATTGTAGTATATATGCAGCCAGCAGCTCCCACGCAATGATCCCATGTACCCGATGCGAACCAAATTTGGTCTCTGTATTTCGACGGGTCAAAGTCCAAAGAAGGAGCCGGAGCAGGCTGCGTCATTATCGATCCGGCAGGTAACAAAACATTGATAGCATGTAGGTTGGAATTTGAATGTACTAATAATACTGCAGAATATGAGGCTTTACTGCAAGGTCTCAGAAAAGATTTGGATATGAACATTCAAAATTTAACCGTCTTTGGTGACTCTGAAATAGTGGTTAGACAGGTAAGAGATTCTATCCACTGTTTGTCTCCGCATCTCAAAAGATACTAGTCTGAGGTATGGAATTTAATGAACAAATTTTCTGCTTTCAATATAAATTCTATTCCTAGATTGAATAACTCTGAAGAAGACTTATTAGCTAATGTAGCTTCTAAACTTCTTCCTGCAGAAGGCTTGTCCCCAGATGAATTCACTGTTGAGTTGCTGTTTCGACCATCCGTTCCCGACAACGTCACAAACTGGAGAGTATTTGACGACAATCAGCCGATTATTAACTTTCTGCACCTGGAAGAAACCTTTCAAGGTGCGGTGATAGACGAATGCACGCACGGCGACAATTTGCGCGATTTCACGGTAATACCAGATCCGAGAACTCCTGAATCTTCATCGGATATGGTAAGCTCGATTCCTAAATCTGTAATTAGATTAGAGAAGTTTTATGATCTTCAAGATAAATTTAAAAAGACGGTCAATTGTAAAACCAACAGTTCCTCGTTGTCTTATGAAAAAGTAAACTTAGGAACTAATGAAAATCCTCAGTGCATTAAACTAGGGTTGGGATGTTCTCAACAAGAAAAAGTTGCATTCATTAAATTGTTCAAAGAATTTAAAGATGTCTTTGCATGGACGTATGATGACCTTAAAACTTTCGACCCTAACATCATACAACATGTCATCCCTATGAAGCCTGAAACCCTACCCTTTCAACAAAAACTGAGGAAAATGCATCCTAAACTCGAACCGACCGTTCAAAAAGAATTGAATAAGCTCCTAAACGCTAAGATAATTTTTCCTGTTAGGCACACTCAATGGGTTTCTAACCTTGTCCCAGTCTGGAAGAAAAATGGGGAAATCTGACTCTGCGTCGATTTCCGAAACCTTAATAGAGCGTCTGATAAAGACAACTATCCTGTCCTGCCCATGGAACAGATCCTTCAACATGTATCTGGTTTTGAGAGGCTATCCTTACTGGATGGTTTCTCTGGATACAACTAAATCCTGATGTCTCCACCAGACCAACTAAAAACTACCTTCCGTACTCCGTGGGGCACTTATGCTTATCACAAAATGCCTTTTGGATTGATTAATGCTGGTGCCACTTTTCAGAGAGCAATGGACATTGCTTTTCGAGGCCTGATCAATCAGTCCGTCGTATTTTACTTAGATGATGTGACTGTATTTTCTAAAATAAAAAATGATCATCTAGCTCATTTACGAGCCATCCTACTGTGATGTCGTAAATACGACATCTCCTTGAATCCCAAAAAATCCATCTTTGCAGTAGAACAGGGTAAACTCTTAGGCTTCATTGTGTCTAGTGAAGGGATGATTATTGACCCCGAAAGGACTCAAGTCATTGCAAAACTTCCCCCTCCTACATCCAAAAAATCTATGCAGTCTTTCTTAGGCTAGATTAACTTCGTGAGAAGATTTGTCCCCCGCTTCTCCGAAATGGTCAGGCCTTTACAAAATTTGATTAAGAAAGACACCCAATATCACCGGGGACCCCTAGAAAATCAAGATTTTAATGCAATAAAGAAGGCCATAATAGACACTCTGTCTCTCATGAGCCCAAATTTCTCTCAAGACTTTACACTCTACAATTTTTCTTCTGACCGTTCCTATGCCGCCATCCTAACCCAAAAGAATGTCGAGAAAAATGAAGTACCGATCGCCTTTATGAGCTCCACTTTCAAAGGCGCTGAACTTAATTACCCAGCGATAGATCGGAAAGCCTATGCTGTTTTTAAAGCAGTCAAGTACTTCCGATCCTATCTTTTGAAGTCAAGGACGAAAGTCATTGTTCCCTACCCAGCCGTGAGGAACCTGTTAGTGCAGAAGGAACTAGGGGAAAAGATAGCCAACTGGGTCACCTCCTTGCAGGAGTATGACTTAGAAATCACCCCATCTCAGATAGTGAGAGGCCAAGGGTTATGCAAGTTAGTTGCTGATTCAACAACAGGACAACAAGAAGAAAGCGATACGTCAAACCAAGGGCAAAGCGATCAAAGTTTAATCTGTTGCGCACAAAACCCTGTTAGTCCTTGGTATGACGATATAAGATTATGTCTTGAACATGGGTCAGCCCCCCGTCACCTGAACCCCGCCAAAAGAAGAGCATTGAGATTAAAGTCTGCCTCCTTTCATCTGGTTAATGGTATTTTGTTTCGTCAAAGTTTTGACGGTGTACTGATGCGTTGTCTTGAAAAAGACGAAGCAAAAAAAGTCTTGCTAGCGTTGCATGCAGGAGAAGATGGCGGTCATTTTGGTGGTGACACCACTACTCATAAAGTTTTAAGAGCCAGTTATTACTGGCCCACGCTTTTTAGAGACGCCCATGCCTTGTGTCGTAAATGTATCATCTGTCAGAAAGCATCAGGGCAGTTACAAAAACCAGCCTTTCCTTTGCAGCCTGTTTCAGTAGATTCTCCTTTTCAGCAGTGGGGCCTTGATATCATAGGTCCAATCAACCCTCCGTCCTCGGAACAACACAAGTTTATTGTGACAGCCACAGATTACTTTACTCGATGGTCTGAAGCTGCTGCGTTAAGAACTGTCAACACCAGTCAGGTAATTGCCTTTATGAATTCAAATATTATCACTCGTTTCGGTATCCTTGATTGTTTAGTTTTCAATAATGCTTCTTACTTTTCATCTCTTGAGATGAGCGAGTTCGATTTGGAAAAGGGAATTAAGTTGAAGTATTCTGCTAGCTATTACCCATAGGGCAACGGATTGGCAGAATCAACAAACAAAAACTTAATCAAAATCATCAAGAGAACGATGGTCGAAAATCACAAGAATTGGAACAATGCACTGCTAAACACGTTGTGGGCTGATAGGGTAACACCAAAAGCTGCTGTAGGTAACTCCCCCTTTTTTCTCGTTTATGGTAGAGAAGCAATTCTGCCACCTCACATTCTTCTTCCTTCACTTCATCTATCGCAGAAAATCCAAGAAGAAGATTGTCCCCCATTGGAAAACCGAATTAACGCTTTGATGAAGCTAGAAGAGGTAAGAGCCCAAGCTAAACGTAAGTTAGATCAACATCAATAATTGGTTAAAAGCTGGTTCGATTCTAACTCTTCTTCTGATAGGAATTTTGAAGTAGGTGATCTCGTCTTAAAATGGGACAAACCGCACGAGGGAAAGGGAGAGCACACAAAATTTCAAAACTTATGGCTTGGACCGTTTTTAATTGCTGAAAAGTTGGGTCCTAGTTCTTTTCGATTGCAGAATCTTGAAGGGCAGCTTGACACCTATCCGGTGAATGGCCAAGCCTTGAAAAGATACTTTTCTTGATGACAACCCTTGTATATTATGTACATATTTTGCTTTTGTGTGCCTTTTCGTTTGCTTTTTAGTTTTTGATTTTTCTTTGAATTTATCAGTTTGTGTTTTCTTTGAAATACACACACCTGTATATTGAGCTATTCAGACAAAGATAATAGAAAATTCCTTCGCTGAAATAACCTCTGAGAAATTTGTGCAAACATCAATAGTATATTGCTGAAATTTATATCTGTGTTGGAAAAAGCCTGTTGTTTGAAAGAAGTTGAGTGATTTCGATCTTTGAGTAAAGCTTGTCATGATCATCTATTATCTTTTTACGCTGTCCCTATTCCGTAAAGGAATGACTCAGAAGATGTCTCCTTGTCTTAAGAAGCTGTTTTTGTAAATAAAACATCTCTGGATCTAAATAAAGGACAGCTCTAAAAAATTCTGATGAGGTCTAAAAAAATATGTTAAAATATCATGATTTTCAGCGTCACCTCGCTCAACTATATATCTATGAAAAGAAAAAACAAAATAAATTATTAATAAGAGCTGTGGGAAGTGCTTGTAAACCCGCCGAGATGCTGAACAGGTCTGATGGCAGTGGGTAAATGCATGCATGACGCCAAGACAACTTCGCCGGGGTACTGAACAGGCCCACTGGCAGCGAAGCAATGTCGTGTATATGAAAATTTGCAAATAAGAAGCCTCTTAATGTCCTTTATTCTGATCCAGAACTTCTTGGTAGGATACAGATGTCAGAGTGGGTTAAATGGCAACCCTGTCGAGGTTATGGACGCCTGTTGGCAGCAGTGGCTCTGTCAACAGTATTGGAGATTTTATCTTTAATATCATGGCTTGCTGGTCTTAAGACTGTTATCAGTTTTCATCTTTTGAAACATTGTTGGAATAGTTGGTTAATGATGATGTTTGTACAATTTTCTGGTTGTTATTTTTTTGAGTTGGAATTATCTTTGCTGTCCTAATCTGAATTTGTTCCTTTTGGCAGAGATAACTGCTTCTACCAGTGTGTCGCCATTGTTGGCAGCCAATTCACGTTTTTCTATTGTCTTATAAGCTGCCTACACCAATGTTTTGCAAACATCAATTTTTCGTCGTAATTTTCAAATAAACGACACTTTTAATTTTTGCGACATTTGCATATTTACCTTCGTTTATGTTTTCACGACTGTAAGCGTGAAAACTTGGACTTTCGTAGTTGCATTAAAATCATTATTTGAACTGTCATTATCATTCTTGTTGATATGCCCATTGCGCTTACATTTCACTTATCGCTATGCAGCTAGCAAAACTTTTGATCTCTACTCTTTAGACATTCTTGGAGTGATTGTGTGACTTGGTTTCATTGAGTTTGTAATGCATTGGCATTTTATTTGACCCACTTGACCATTGGTTCCATGAAAATACATAAGGGTTATGGTTAAATCCTTCATACATATCTTTTAATATGATACCTATGTTCGTGTTTTCATAACTATTGGCATGTTGATTATATGAAGACCCATTGGCACATTGGTTAAACTCTTGATATGAGCTGTTACGATGCATTGGCGCATGGTTAAATATATGGTATTGGTTTCAAATTATATGTTGATGGTTTAAAACTATGGTATAACGTTGATTGCGCACGTTGGTTTATACACTTACCATTAGTTTCATTGGTCAGCCAAGTGATATGATTGTTGAACCATACTATAATGAGTAGAACAACTATAAGCCGACGGTTGTACTTTGGCAATAACTATTATGCATGGAAGAGATAAGCTCCACAACCTTCACACGATGACATTTATGCCTATCCCTTATCCCCGTTTACCTCTGTTAGCTCGGGTAACCCTTCGTGCACTCTGCTCCTATGTGTGCTATGATCCAAACCCTGGCTCGTTCACCGTGTGCTTGGCTCCATGGCACCGGTGGTGCGAATCGAGCCGAACGGTAGCCAAGCCTTGCTAATGTTCGACAATGCCCGGAAAGACTTGGAGAATAACGGTTGGCTCACCTTCGTGCAAAGGTTTGAGGGTTTTAACTTATTTGTGGCACAACAGTTCACTCTGACTTTTGATGGCTGTAGAGCCAAGGTGGGTGACATCCAGTTGGAAGTCGATGAGAAGTTTATTAGTTCTGCTACAGGGTTACCATCCTCGGGACAATGTTGGTTCAAAAATTCTAAGGTCGAGGAGGTGCCATGGCCGTTGCTGTTTGTCTCGTGAAAGGTCACATCTTGTGACAGAGGTATGCCCATCTCTGCACTTAAACCTCGATGGCATGATATTTTGATGGTGGTCAAACAATTCGTGACCTGTGAAGGTCGATATGGACTCATTTTTCTCTACCACCTGTGTTTGTTAATGAATTTTATGGGATACCCGTTGAATATGCCCTTTTACTTTCAGCGTATCCTGTATAAAATGTCTAAAAGGTTTAAAAGGGAGAAGGCTGACAGTAGCCTGTTCCACCATGGAATCATTAAACTTATCATTGTTTATCACTTGAGTTTACATGGTGATAGCTGGAGAGATTTCATCGCTTGAAATGGTTTTGATGATACCGACCCTGTCCAGGTTGACAAGCCTGTGGTAAATGAAACCAAGGTCGGGCCACCCGTGCCCTTCCATGTCTTACTGCCCTCTCCTAAACCCTCAGCCGACCCTGATGTTGACTTACCCGACGTTATAACTGAGAACGCCGAGGCTATAAAAAATCTTGCGAGCAAAAAGGGTAAGGAAAATCCTACTGCTGTTGCCAAGGGCAAAAACAACGCTCGGCTTATTTCGAGAATGGCTAGAAATAAACCTAAACCCTCTGCTGAGCAGAAGCCCATAATCCTTAGTGAGGATTTAGACTCTGACATAGAACGTTTCCTAGCTAGTGAGTACCCTTACTCACAGGGTTTATGCCTCGAGCCACCTTATGATTTCGTTTCGAATCTTCCCCCTTGCCTAAGAAATGATCCTAGCTACCCTGGGATCAAACTGCCTAACAAAACCCTTAGAAATGTAGTCAAACCCTCACCTGCACTTTCGAAGCCCACACAGTCGTCCTATGACCAATGTGATTTGTGGTTGGAGCGATACTACATCGACGTTCCCCTACTTCAATCGAAAATCCAATCGCTGGAAAGTCAAGTTACAGTGTTGACCAACCAAAGAGACAAACTCCAAGCAACTGATAGGGAGCAGAGAACCACTGTTTCCATCATTTTCAAGAATGTTGAATCGGCCAAAGCCGTGGTCAACTCCAAATTGTCATGATCAAGTTGTCTGCTCGCCATACAGGTATGAATTTCGATATCGTTTGTTGTGTGAATGACCAGGATTAATATAGTGATTTGAATTGGGTCTTCGAATAGCTCTGTTTATATTTCGAAATGGCTTTGTCATAATGTGTTCATCCTGTATATTTTTCGATTTGCTAAAAATAAATGGAATTTCGTTTTGGATACATGATTTGATTATTCCCAGTTTAGCCATTGATAGATTTTTATCGGATTTGAATGGTCTTCGTTTGGATTTGATTTGTTCATTTGTCTGATTGAGTTAACGAAATTGATGGTTTGCTTTCAATTGAATTCGTTTTGTATCTACTCTGAACATGAAGTTTTTCATGCTCAATTTAGAATACGATCATGTTTGGATTTGATTTCGTTATGGTTCGTATGCTGTGATTGGCAAATGATTTCAATGAGTTTGGTTGTTACGATATTTTAATATGCCGTGTCATGTAATCTTCTAAAAACAGGAATACAACTCTGTTCAGTTTCAATTTGGAAAGAACTACTTTGTTTCGTATGAAAACAATGCTCTCATTTAAGCCTGTGCAAATAATATGCACGCCCAAATCATGGAATGATTTTGATTTGTAATAACTATGTTAAAACCTCAACTGTTCGATTCGCTCTTATTCTGATTGGATTATCCCATATCTTGAGTTGGTAAGATTGTTTTATGAGTTGGATTCGTATTATAATTGCTGCTCTGTTTGATTTGTAAAACGAATTGGTCGACCTAGGTTATCTCTATCAAATCCGGTTATAATTCATTTGAATGGAACGATTTTGATCAAAGTCAATCGATCTTGTTTGCCCAATTTGCAATAACAAACGATCAGATAATTCTTACGAATTCTGTTACTAATTAATTGATCCTGTTATGATTTTATTTGAGTTGATTTTCGCACCAGTTTGAGTTAATCCACTCACGGCATGAATCGTTTGCTATGTCAATACAGTTATAACGATTTGAATATGATTTTGTTTGGATTCGATCGTATCTCCTGTTGATAATTGCTTGCGATTTGTTTTAATTATATTGATTTCAAATTGATATGAAATGGTTTCATAACTGTTTGATTATAATTCTGTTCACCCGACTTTGTGGTAACAAACAAAACAGAGTACGCGTATCTCTGTAGTCATTTAATTGATCTTGATCCTGTTTGATTTCGAATGGTATAACAATTTCAATTTCAATGATTCGTTTTCAAATAGCTATTGGATGGTAATTGAATTTAATTCTTTAAAAGATTTTCAATCGATTTTAATGCTGATTCTGTTTCTTATTTAGACCAGCTACAGAATCGCAAGATTCTGTAGCTAGTCTATAGAATTAGTTTTTTATCATTTTATTAATAAAGGATCCTTCTAACTTGTCCATTTTTGACCCTTTTCAGGTAAATTCGAATTGCATGGGACATGCTGGACAGGCTAGGGGAATATTTGTGTGTTTTAGTTTTATTTTAGTTTCCTAGTTTAGTTAAACTTGGGATATCTTCCCAGATTTTATGTAAACAGTTTTGATAACTTCCACAGGGATGTTTTTGATCCGAAATCGGATTCAGAAGCCTATCAGGGCTTGAAAAATGCTAAAAAATGAAAGTGCTCAGAATCTGATGAAACCAACACCATTGCATCCGGCTCGTCTTCCCGATTCCGGTGGTATAATTTTTATGTCAAACGGAGTCCGTATGGAGAAGATATCGCGTTCTGACCGAAAAGTCAAACAGGTAA
>ML791452.1:119066-142506 GCA_009831015.1 Picea engelmannii
GGCAAATAACTCTCTGGAGGTCGACATTTTGGGGGCATCGTCTATATATTTAAAAACAACGTAGAAAAGTTAGTGTGTATAGAAAATATAAAAATCCTGATAAGAAATATTACTAAAATTCATGACATACTGATTATTACAGATAATACATTAAATATTGAATCCTCTTACCAAGGGACGATATTCATAACCCCCTTTGGCGTGCCCCTTCTCCCTATAATTTCTTTTTTTAAAAGTATTCTATTTTGCAAGCCTCTGTAATCATAGCAAGGGCAATAACATTTTCCATCGCCCCTCGCCTCTAATGTCGCTCTTAAGCGAGCAAGCTTCCTGTCATTTTCGTTCATTGTGACAAATCCTTGTTCTAACAAGTAATTGTCTTACCTACACCATACCAATCATTAAGTTGTCAATTTTTTATATTTTAGCTACTCCTTTCGATTACGATATGTTTATTTACAGTGACCTACAATCCTCACAATTATTTCTTCTAAGACATTTTGACATGCTTTTTTTATTTATTATCGATTAACTATTAAGATAGATATGCTTCAATTTGTACTATAGATTATTGTGTACTGAATAACCATGGAAAATAATTACACACCATATTGTTTTCTGAATAACCATATGAAAATAATTACATACTAACCTTGCAAGTTCAAAATCCGAGCTATGTAGATTGAGAATTGGATTTGTTCAACCGGTGGGTGACGAAAAAAATAAACAGCTCAAACAAAAGCCAAGAACAATGTCGCAACTATAGAAATTGTGTCGCAAAGTCTCTTAAAGACATGTATATATATATCAAATAGTCAACTAGCCGTTAACACCGACCAATGAGATAGGCAAATTTTTCGCCGCAATAGCGACGAAAGTTAGTTGCAATAGAAACGAAGTTTCGTCACTATAGCGACGAAAATCCCTACTAGGTTAAAATAATTTTTTCGTGGATAGTGCGATGAAATTTCATGGCAATATCGAGGAAAATCCCGCCCTGTTTAAAAAAAAGATGAAACTAGTGGAAGCGTGGAAAAATTTCATGGAATAATCCACCCATATGTAGTAGTGTTTCCAATGTATAATATTGTTATTTTTGTATTTTTTTATATATATTTTTTAGATTGACTCATTTGCCTGTACAACTATTGATAGAATAATTCAACCTCTTTCTACAAGAATTTAAGACGCTCTTAGATCCGTATTTAAACATGCACGACAATCTTTTTTTTCCCTTGCCCAACACTTCGATTTAAATAAAAGCTACTCTCTTCGCTCCTTACATTTTACATGGAAGAATAATTTGTTATAGGACATAGTTCTGTGGCACGCACCCTATACTTAAGAAAGAAATGGGTGGACCTGTCCTGTTTTCATTCTTTGGGCCCCCGCAAGTAGAGTCAATTAATGACTCTATTTCAACATGGCAACTCAGGTGTTGACGTCATGTTCCTGTTCAATATTGTGCATATATTACAACTTCTTCTATTTGAGAATATCCTTGCATATAAAAATGTACGTTATATATATATATATTTTCTATTGCTTATGGGTTTGAACGAATAATTTGTGATAGGACATAGTTCTGTGGCGCCCACTCTATACTTAATAAAGAAATGGGTGGGCCCGTCCTTCTTTCAATCTTTGGGGCCCCGGAAATAGAGTCAATGAATGACTCTATTTCAACATGGAAACTCAGGTGTTGACGTCATGTTTCTGTTCAATATTGTGCATATATTATAGCTTTTTCTATTTGAGAATATCCTTGCATATAAAAAAGTTACGTCATATATATATATATATTTCTATTTCTTATGGGTGTGAACGAAATTTGCGAGCCGAAAAACACTCTACAAATTGGAAGATGGTTTACATTTGGACCACAAATAATCTATTAAGATATATTAATATGAATACTATTCAAATAAATATAAACAAGTTCTCTTTAAAATTGAAGCTGACTTTGTCAACCTCCAAGTATATTACATAGCTGAGACCAAATGTTCATTTCTCACTTTCTTTTGCCTCCTCTATACTTGCCCGTTTTTCCCTTGTCTTCTTCCCCTCTATTATCCCTTTCTGTTTCTATACTTAGTCACATTTCTATGAGCATGACTTCCTGGGTTGGCGGACTGGCAGATGATCATCTTCATCTATATCTTCACATTCACATCATGACCTCGACCGACCGCCGTCCCTTTCAATACTTAGCCAATTATCTGACCACTGGGTCCCGGGTTAGCACTATCAAACTTATGCCCCCTGTTTCTTCATGTACATTTTTCACCCAAAACTTCCGTGATCTGCAATTCGGCCCCAAACTCCTCCAACTCGCAAGATTCACTATACTCATGTTCACAAAAGTTTCAAACCATTTATCGCTCTCTTCCATCCTCGCCACATTCATGCCCTTTCCCAATGCATATTCATTATTCTTTTACTAGTGAGAACTCACCAGAGGTTCGAAAATATTGGCATTAATAAACGAACAATAGATGTTGTTTTGTGAGATACTTACCCCTTTTTCCCTTTTCTTGTTCCTCTCTATTATCACTTTCTGGTTATATACTTAGTCCCCTTTCTATGATCGCGGGTTCTCAGGTTGGCGGACTGACAAATCTTCATCTCCATCTATATCCTCACATCATGAGTTCAACCGATCGCCGTTCCTTTCCATACATAGCCAATTTTATGGTCGCGGTTTCTGGGGTTGGCGCTATCGAACTCTCTTGCCGCTTGTTCCACGATATACATCTTGCACCCAAAACTTTCGTGATCTACAATTCCACCCCAGACTCCTCGAACTCGCAAGCTTCACTCTACCCAGGTTCACAAAAGTTTCAAAGCATCTATCGCTACCTTCCATCCTCACCACCTTCATGCCCTTCCTAATGCACATTAATTTTGGTTTTACTAGTGACAACTCAACACATTGGTACGAAACAATTGGCATTAACAAGCAAAAACCTCGAGGACATCTCCTATTAACATGCATTAAACTGCTATTTACGACACTCTGACCGACTGCCGTTCCTTTCCATACTTACCCAATTTTTCCCCCGTGTTCCATGATATACATCTTGCACCCAAAAATTCCATGATCTACAATTCCACCCCGGGCTACTCCAAATCACAAGCTTTAGTCTACCCGGGTTCACAAAAAGTTTCAAATCATTTATCGCTCCCTTCCATCCCCACCACATTTGCATTCTTCCCAATGCACATTAATTATTCCAGCCTCTAGATTGCACTTCCATTGTTATGTGACCTACAAACAACACCCGAACCTCCGCGATATACAAATTGATTGCTAGACTCCTACATCATCCCCTCTTCCGTGTTACACATTCTACACTCAAAATTTCCGAGCCATACAATTTGACCATTGGGGCCTCACGTCTTCTGGGAAATCCTTGTCACCCTATTTTGGATCCTTGGGTTGGCGGGTTCACGAAATCTCCAATTCCTGGTCACTGTTTCCTGTTCCCACCACCTTTGTACTTCTTTCCAAATATGCAACAACAAAGGTTTAATGCTAATAGTTCATCATGCAACAACTGTAAATATTGTCATTAATAAAAATAAGGCTCGAGGAGACAGTCAGACTAACTATCCCTACACAACTTGTCCAGAAACATGCAGAAAATATCTTGCCAGGTAATGGGATATCTATTACAAATTTCAATATATTAGCGAAAACGAGTCCGGCCTACCGTTTCCCTATTCCATACTTAGAAACTTTTTCGATTGCAGGTTCCTAGACTGGTGGGCTCAAGATTGCGTTTCCAATGTTCCGCGACTTGCAAACAGTACCCGAAGTTACGCGATATACAATTTGTCCACTAGACTGCCCCATCATGCCCTCTCCTGTGTTACACGTTTTGCGGTCAACACTTCCAAGACATACAATTTGACCCTCGGGCCCTCACCTCTGCTGGTTATACCTTGTAACCCTATTTTGAAGCCCGACCGACCACTTTCGATATTTAGCCATTCCTTAATTGTTGTTCCCTGTCCATTCAATGGTTTACAAATTGACTGTCGGACTCCCACATCATCCTCTCTTCCGTGTTACACATTTTGCACTCAAAAGTTCTAAGACATACAATTTGACCATCGGGGCGTCACGTCTCTTGGGGAACCTTTGTCACCCTAGTTTGAAGCCCGTCTGACCTCTTTTCATACTTTCTCATTTCTTGGAATCTCTTTCGCAGATCCTCGGGTTGGCGGGTTCACGAAATCTCCAATTCCTAGTCACTGTTTTCTGTGCCCACCACCTTCGCACTTCTTTCAAAGTATGCAATGACCAAGGTTTAATGCTAACAGTTCATCATGCAACAACTGTACAAATCGTCATTAATAAGACAAAGTCTTGACAAGACAGTCACATTGACTATCGCTACACAACTTGCCTAGAAACACGCAGAAAAGATCTTGCTAGGTAATGGGATATCTATTACAAATTTCAATATATTAGCAAAAACGAGTCCGATCTACTGTTTCCCTATTCCATACTTATCCACTTTTTCGATTACAGGTTCCCGGACAGGCGACCTCACGATTGCGCTTCCAATGTTCTGTGGCTTGCAAACAATACTCGGAGTTCCACGATATACAAATTGACCACTGGACTGCCCCATCATGCCCTCTTCCATGTTATGCGTTTTTCACTCAAAACTTCCGAGACATACAATTTGATCGTTGGGCCCTCACCTCTCCTGGTTATACCTTGTAACCCTATTTTGAAGCCCGACTGACCGCTTTTGATAATTATCCATTTCTTAATTGCTCTTCCCCATCCGTGCCACCTTCATACTTCTTTCTAGATATAAAATTAGTAAGCTTTAATGCTAACAACTCGTCATGCAGGAACCGTCAACATTGTCATTAATGAGAAAAACACTCGAGGAGATGTCCCAACATTAAACCAATATCTGCGGAGGGTTATATTATCCCTTCAAATTGTTCATCTCAAACAACATGAAATTTCTTTTGTGGGTCGTCGCGTTGGCAGGTTCATGAAATCTCCAATCCTTAATTTCTCTTCACCATACCTGCCACCTTCACACTTCTAATTATGCAATTACTAGTCTTTAATGCTAACAATGCATCATGCAACAACCGTCGACAGTGTCATTCATGAGAGAAAGGCTTGAGGATATCTCCCATTCACACGCATTGGACCAATATTTGTGGAGGGCTATAATATCCCTTTAAACTGTTCATTTCAAACTCGTCTGTAGAAAACAAACGTTCTCGTAAAATTATGGCAGCAACTTGACAACAGTTTTGTGGAGGTACAATGAATATCTTCGGGCGTGAGGACCAGAAATTCCAGTGGTCCAGGGCATACTCTTTTTATTCATCCCGTTCCACCCATAACAAAGTAATTTGGACCTCTGGAATCGCTCGTGCAGGCTGCGTCCCTAAAGTTTTTGACTGTAAGGAGGTGGTCTCTTGGTGCGCCGAAAAATATATTTCAAGCCAAAGGATTATTCCACTGCACGACCATTCTCCTGTTTCTTTGTCACCTTAGGTCTTCCACAAGATGTTAATATTGTCGGAGCCAACATTGACCTTTAGAGAACAAGACTGCAAGCAGTTCCTAAAAAAACATGATAATAGGTTGGACCTCTTACCCGAGTTCCTCGAAGACCCGACGACAATTCCTGAAGATATCACAAAGTTGCAGGTTAGTTATTTTAGAAATTCATTCCGGGAAATTGCCTGGCTGTTTACAAGAATAACATGACAAGAATCAACAACAAGGATTTCCCGCATGGTTCTTTATATTTTGTATTTCAGAGTCAAGGAACAATCCATTTTTTATTAGGGGAAGCTAATTTCCATTGAAATCTATTCCCAATTGTCATGATTCAAATAAGAGAATAAATTTTGTATGTCATCCTACTTGGTTTTCGCGATAACGCATTGCTTTCCATTTCCAAAACTGTCTTTGTCCAAGAAGATAAACTATGAATTCGACCCAGTAACCTTTTGGTACTTGGCCTTCTGGAGGCACAAGGCCTCCCATTTTTTTTCTAAGGTTTTTAATGACTTTGTGTCGGTTTTCAAAGATTTATTGTTAGGAAAGGATGCTCCTCGGATGCTTGACCAAGCAACCAAGTTTTTGGATAGGAAGGGGACACTTGAACAAATGAACAATTACAGTGTAATAATGATTTTTGGCTCCAAGGAAAATCTTGCTTTCCTTCCATGTCACATCACAGACAAGATGTTCGTTACAGAAATAGCAAGGAAATACAACTACTGGTTGCATTTTTTCCATGACAAGAGAAAAAATCAGTTCATTCCTCTGCCTTGGAAAGTCGGGGACTTCATGTTCAAGAATGTCAACAAGATTGACGAATTCGCAGGCCATTTCAACAACTTGAACCTAAGATATGATGAAAGGCTAAGAGGGTTCGACCCTAATGGTATTTTTATAGAACATATACTAGCAGTTGGCTTTAGCATCTCTTTTATCCATACATGCCTGAACGAAGACAGAGACAATGACGACAACAGTCCCGCTCCTGAAGATGGCGACATAGAGACATTGCAAAACACAACTGAATTGTACAAACAACTGGGAAAAGGCTCAGGTGAGAAGAGTGTCCAATCCCCGGCTAGCACTCCCAAGAGCACGACATCACGGAGCATCGCAACAACGATCCACCCCAGTAAGAAAGAAACCCAAAATTCTTCAAACAGAGGAGGATATAAGAACCCTCCTTGTGGAAAAATTGATAGTTCTCACAAGCTTCCCGTGACAAAGAAGAGAAAAAATGTTGTAGGGCAAGCGGAAGAGCCCGAAACTGAAAGTGAGAACATGCAACTTGAGACTGCTGTGGATAACGTATTCCACAAAGTTATCCAACCCATGGACCCGATTCACCATAGTTCCATAATGGAAATAGCTGAGACCAACATTTTTGATGAAGATGAATCCTTCGTATTCCAGAGCGTTGTTTTTGAGAGCCAATCTAAAAATTTAATTATTGAAAAGAGAGATGTAACAAATAAGAAAGGGAAATCTCGTTCAAAGATTAACCTTAGGAACATGCAGCCATCCCAAATCTCCCAACTTCATCGGGCAACCGCAGATGCTCTTGATGATTCCATTGAAGGAATTGAAGCGAAGAATGCCAGACTGAACGACCGAATCAAGGAATTGGAGGAAGCTTTGATTCCCACTCCATTGTTTGCCAGTCCTTTAGCAAAAACCATGCCTTCCACCCCTGCAACCAAGTTAAAAGGATCCTCCAGCCTCCTCACATACTGTAGAGGCTATGTGGAGAATAATATCAAGAAAAGAATGGAGGTAATTACTGAAGCTTGGAAAACATCACAAAATATAGATTCCTTTCGAACGAGGGCACATGCTCTGCACGAACATTTGCAGGCAGATTTAAAAAATGAAGAACGTTTCTATCTTGAGATGGTGATCCCTTTTGGCAACCATGTCACAAACATGTCAGATCTAAGAAGAAGACAAGAAGATCTCCCCTCCCCAAACTGGATCAAACAATTAAAAGCATGCTGGAAAGAGAAAGTTAAGAACCTACATCTCATTGTCGAATCATGTGAACAAGCCCTATGAAAGAAAGAAGAATTATTTAGAAACCTGACCGAAATAGACTTAGCCAAAAGTACCAACGAGGTTCAAGACCCAAAATTAATCCTCAACTCCTTGTCCTTAACCAAGCAAGCCTTCGATGAACAAGTTGATATTTTAAAGGGGTCGTCTTTAGAAAAGTTTTACGACATCCTTGAATATGGTCAAGATGACTTCGACAACTGGCTAATGGACAATTCGGCATAGAATGAAGAAATTGCAAAAGATCTGCATAGTATTTCTGTCGATCTAAGGAAATTAGAAAACGAGATTTTCAACATAAAAATTCAGGATGAAATCAACATGCCCCCCATGAGAATCTATATTGAAGAATGGCTTCAAAGGGGAATCGACAAGCTCATTGATGAAGGGCAACAACCGGTTGGCACGATTCCAGTTTCCGTCGACGAGAGCAATAAAAAGGTATCATCAAGCAAATAGCAAAGGGAGAAATAGATACCATCATAGTAAGTCTATACTGATCACATCTTGCTTTCTTTATCAATCCAGTTATTCCACCTCTTTAAATATAAATCTCTAACCAAAGACTGATAACTTCCAATTTCTTCTTTTCAGGTCTTCCTCTCTACCGTCACCCACTTCTTCTTTCTACAGTCCTATTTATTGTACTTATTTATTGTATGGTCCGCGGGAACCCCAATCCCAGTCTATATGACAAACACATTTAAATTTCCAGAAATATGTACATACATTATTAAGTTTTGATAAATTTCAAAGAATATTTTTATCTTCAACTATGTTGGATGTCAGGATATTGTGTTTATTAAATTTGAATGTTTAATGTGTGTTACATATTTCGAAAAAACAAAAAAACAAAAATAAAAATAAAATTAAATTACTATCCTAATTTATTGCTTCAAGTCATTACGACATAAATTTTCTAAGTCCCATATTTGAACTATACACACCCCATGAAAAAACTTGAATATAAAAATTGCAGTAGGATTGACATCCTCGTCAGGTTGCCGTTTCGGTGCTAACAAATTAATCTGCAAGAATATCCGCATAAATAGAAACCTTAGATTTTTTTTTTTATCTTTGCCAAATATACCGGTTGGTGCTATACAAAGATGCCCTCTTCCTGGAGAGAAATTGCAGATCAATGTCTGCAAATGGTGCTCTCACAATCTCACTTTCTCGCTAATTACTTGTTAACCCCATATTAATATAATATTATGATTAACTAATTCGGGAATTCGAGACTCCGGTTCTTTGGGGATCCGACCTTACTTCCGGAGTGACATTCCCCCCGGGTCATGTACCAACTCGATGTCTTATGGCTGGCGTGTGGCACAGTGGCACGAGTCATTTTCTACATGGATACCACTTGTACTTCAAGCTGCTTCCCACATGTTCGCTGCTTCGGGCTTCAATTTATCCCTTGCTCTCTCCATAGAAATGCATTTATTCCCATTCCAACCCGGCAGGGATCTATGCTGCCATGCAACACTTGGTCATCGTAGGTACGTATAATTCCTGCAATAATTGATTACATAGATTATGGTATATGGAACAATTCGAATTTAAATTATATCTACCATTATCATTGATTCTGGCACATAGTCTCTCCCGTGGAGTGCACTAGGTTCTTCCAACGGTTGTGGCAGTAGTGGAAATAAACAAAAAAAATTAATGATTGTGAATAAAATGAAAGATAAGGCGTTGCACCACAACATGTATTCATTAAATATTGTTAACATATGAAAAATATATATAAGACACTCAAATCACATCCTTGTCCTACAGTAAATTGTGTACGTGGTTCGATTTACCTCAACGAGGCTGTCATGCGTACTTCCAACTCGCTCACATGTTCCCACTCAAGAAATGTTTTGCACTGGGACCACCATTACTCCAGAATTTGACCTATTTCAAAACATCTCGTATAAAAAGAGAACCACTTCCAAGTAGAAAACAAGGGAAAGCTTCTCAAATGCCATATTTTCTTGGGCTAATCTGGGTTGAAAGGATTGTTCATTCAATCAACTGCAGAAATGAAACACAAGCAAGGTAAGTCCTCAACTACCATTCTTGTTTGACAAGTGATATCATTCTTGCATAACAAAGTGATTAAACATTTCCTATTTATTTATCAGATGGATGGGGGTCATTTGCTTGCACTTCATTCCAAATAGCAACATATATCATGTCATTTAAAATGGACCATAAAATTATCTTTGTCAAGGATATATACCAAGTAAATGAATACTTACTTGGCATCAGGATCCATTTTAGGGTTATTTGCAGAAGGAATCTAATTCTGATTAGACTTATGTTGTGATTCAGTACGAGGCCTCTCATGTGGCATCTTAGACTGTGTAATATCTTTGACATTTGTTGAAGCAGCTCCATCCTAGATAGATTTTCCATTGAGGTTAAAAGTTATAATAGGTTAAAAGTTACAAAAAAATTTAAACAAAAATTAAAAATTAAATAAAACACTTTTATACCAATGTTAAAAATATAACACGTAACACAGTAAACACATGTCATTGAAAAAGAAAGGCATTTGTGCGTGGGATTCATTGCCATCTACGAGGACGGCTGCATGCTTATTTTTAATTGACATTACCCACCAGAGCCAACCAAGATCATTGTGCTACCAATCATCTCCTTCCGATAATCTATTAAGGTGTAACCTGCTACAAGATGAAAGTTGACACAATTGGATGCAACACTGCTGAAGGTGTTGGTCAGTGAAAGTAGGTTGAAGCCCTATTTATTTTGAAATAAAGAAAAAAGGTAATCCCTAAGATACAAGTTTGCATGCTAGCCTAAAGATGTTAATGATATCATTTTCAAGTTGTATCTAGTGCTTTTGTTAACAATTCCCTCATAAATGTTCGAATGTTTTTTAGTCTCAACAATGTTTCCAAATTCCGAGTCACTTGCATAACCGTGTGCTGCCATCTATTATCATTTATTTTGACCAACATAATCATCATCCAGAATGTGTTATAATTTGCTATTGTGTCTTCTGAATTTACTGTATCTTTTCCATTCGAATGGGTTTTCTTTGATCAGTTTCCACGAATTTTCCCATTACATATAATGGAAGTTGAGAATAATTAAAGTTTTGCAGGTCCATTGAAACACAAAAAATCACTCAACAAGAAGTGCACACAATACGAACAACCAAAATTTATTATATCCAATGCGTGGTCAAGCCCTGGGAAAGTTTTCTTAGTTGAAGAGGACATAAGTTAATTTACATATATATTTTTCTCTCCTGATCAAGGTAAATCCAATACTATGAATGGATAAATTTCTTAAAAGGAGCTATTGTTCTATCACATAGGTAAACATTGTTGAATCTAGAAGATCATTTACATAAAAACAATTTTGAGATATAGGTAAACATTGTTGAAACTAGAAGATCATTTACGTAAAATAATTTTTAGATAAGGAACCCTGATATGTGTTTTAAAACCCTATGCTGCAAAATTTATAAAATGTTTCATCTCGATGTTTGGACATATATTAATTCACTATAGATTCTTATGAAATCGTTGAAGGGAAACATAAAATTTATTTTCTTTTAAAATATAATTCAAATTCACCACAATTTATATATATATATATATATATATATCACCAGGGGTATTTAATCTCATCACTGTTATATTAACTAATAAGAAAATTGAATCTTAAATTTGAGAAATTAACAAAAAGTTTTATTAAATTTAAATAAAAACATAAGTAAATAATATTTGAGAAAATTTTAGCATATGTTGCAAAAATCGGGTGCTAAGTTCAGCGAAGTTAGTAAAAAACATCGTAAAAAGCATCAATTAATGCACCAAAAGACACCAAGTAATAGAGGGTCAACCATAATTGACTGCGAAGTGAATGCTAGAGTCCCCGGCCAGAGGCAGGGACTAATAAAGTGATAACTTGAATAGCTAATATGCATGTTTAGCCCTATCCTATTGAAAGCGATCATTTTAATAATTTAATTTATATTAATAAAGTGACATTGTTATATACATATAAATAAAGTGATAAATTGAATACTTAATGTGCATGTTTAGCGCTATTGAAAGCAATTATTTTAATAATTTAATTTATATTTTTTAAGTTATGTTTGTAAATTGCTTATTTAGAGGTATTTTATATAATTACCTAATTATTTTTTTTCCATTTCAACTTTTGTCAAAATTTTCCAACAAAGATGACATTTACTAGCTTTTTCATCTTTCACCATATTCATTTGAATAATTACTAGTTTATCTTCATTCCAATATGTTTTTAAACTTGCATGTATATTGTGACTGTTGGGTATGTGTTATATTCTTTTCAGAAGTAGTAGTGTCTGAGCGTCTGTGCCGGGCACAACGCCCCCGAATTTTTTTTTTTCTGCATCGGGACTGCATTTTTCTGCCTCGGGACCACATTATATTTAGGTGGTTTTTCAGTGCATGGTTTCTTTGCCGATGTTTTTCTATTTCCGGTTAAGGAATTAGGGTTTTGGACTAATCCAGGTCATTGGGTTAGGGTTTTGGATGCCGCTGGCTCCTATATGTATTTTGTATTGTAAACATTGTAACACAATGAATGAATATAAAATATGTTGGTTTTCCCGATTTGGGTTTCCAGGAAAAAAAAATCTCTGTGTGATGTTTGTATTTTCCATTGTATCTTTTCTATTATTTTTCTGAATATTTGTTTGCAGTAGATATTGTACAAGTTTAGAATTTACATTTGGTATCAGAGCTTTATTGGCTTCAGGGGGACACCTTTGTGGTCAAGGGTTTGGCTCAGGACTGTGATAAGCCTTGTTACAGTGGGAGATTTGTGATATTGCTTTTTCAGGTGAAAAGAAATGGCAAGCAATTCGAAGATGGAGATCGAGAAGTTTAATGGGAAACGTTTTGAGTTGTGGAAGCTCAAGATGGAAGATCTGTTGGTGGATAGAGATCAGTGGATCATGGTAGATCTAGGTATTGCACCTACAAGAACTTCTGCAGATGACTGGAAAAAATTGGATCGGAAGGAAAAGAGCACAATCCGACTGTGTCTCTCTGATTCAGTATTACTGAATGTGTCAGAGGAAGCTACAACCAAGGATTTATGGGAAAAGTTGGGGAAGTTGTATTAGTCCAAGTCCCTGGTAAATAAAATATTTCTGAGAAAGAAGCTGTATAACCTGAGGATGAGAGATGGAGACTTGGTGGCAGAGCATTTGAACACCTTCAATACTGTGATAAGTTAGTTAGTATCCGTTGAGATTAAAATATCAGATGAAGATAAATGTATCAGTTTATTGTGTTCTTTACCAGACTCGTGGGATAGTCTGGTTGTGGCCATAAGTAGTAATACAACTTCCTTGAAGTTTGAAGAAGTGGTCTCATCCTTGTTGTCGGAGGAGATGAGACGAAAGAATATGGAGAGCCATAACACCCTTATTGGATATGATATGATAATTATGAAAAAAACCTTCATAAAATAAAAAATGGATATGATAATTATGAAAAAACCTTCATAAAATAATATTAATCACATAAATCTTATAAATCTTAGAATTAAAAATCACAAATTGATATCCTTCAACCAATAACTCAATAACCCTTCAACCAATAACTCAACAACCTTTACATTATGAATGGTATATCTATTGTTTTCTTGACAATTCAAGATAAATATCAAATAGAGAAATATATTATAGGAATGATATTTTGATTTGATCTTTGTTACTCAAGTGAAGTAGAAGGCTATATGTGTGTTGACATTTGATGCTAGAATAGTTCATACTAATATGGATATCCATATCCATAATCTTTTACTATTACTATTGAAATCCATGGCTTCAAGCTTCTTATTATTGACCTTTAAGATTAATGATATGTTATTTTATTTTTTGTTTTTATAATTTTATTTTTTAAATATTTTATTTTATTAAATTCTAAAAACAATTTTTAAAAAATTAGTGTTTATATACTTTTTAATTATTATTTTTGTGAAAAAAATATATGAGATCTAAACAATTTCTTTACATATATACAACATATAATTTCAACTTATCTCAAATTGAAATTAAAATTTTTATATGGAAAAAAGTTTAACAAAAAATCTCTTCCATCTCATCTCATCTTGTGATATGCATGCTATCTATGATCATTAGCTTCTCTCCTCTTTCAACTTAAAAGGGAATTTATATAATGTTAAGTTTATTATTTAACTTTATAAATGCATTCCTTATGAAACGTGCTATGAAACATGTAAGCTCTTTCATGAATCTCATCATTTAAACCTAAAACCTTTTTTAAGCATAATTTATTTTATTTTTTCAAAAAACAAATATAAAACCAATAATTAAATTACACCACAAACGATTGTTTATTAATCAATTTTCTTTTAATTATGTCAATTATAATATTTATATACATATAAATTATATTTTAAAAAACAAATTGTTTATTAATCAATTTTCTTTTAATTACGTCAATTGTTATATACATATAAATTATATTTTAAAAAATAATATAACTAACTTACAACCATCTTAGTGAATTCCCTCTTGATTTCTAAAGTGAAAATATTTGATCTTAATAAAGCTTATATCATCAAGGGAAAAATTATAACAAATACGTAAAAATTACATACTAGTTACAAGCACTTCGCAAATGTTTGAAAAAAAGACATTAAACATAGTCTCCATTTGATTCCATTCTTTTTTTTAATTCATTATTATATTTTTGGGATGTTAAAGGGTAGGTTTTTCCCCACCTATCTTTAAAAAAAAAAAAAAACCTAAAAGTTGGAAATATTCTTCCATTGGATTCTAGTATCTTGATTATAGCGAGAGCTCACATTTCTTTAGTTGACACACTTTTTCGAAAAAGTATTGTCCATAGATTTATGAATTTATACAATCTTATGCCTTAAACTATGACATATTTACTATAATATGCATTATTGAATGTATATGTGTAGAAATCCCATGATATATATAATATAATAGTAAATATGCAATAGCTCACTACATAAGGCTCACCCATGAATTTTGGATGAACAACCACATCATGTGTCTTGAAAATCATTCAAATTCAACGAATCTTGTCCTTGTACTTCATTGCATAAGTGGAATCCATATAATTTATAAATTAAACGTTTATTTCTATATTATACAGTCTTGTAAAAAACACAAGGGTCATATCATAACCTCACAAGAGGTGTTTTTCCTTTTAATTATACATGTTAAAAAATTTGGAAATCAAATAGTTTTTAAGGTTTGGAATTTCCACTTTGAGCTTGTGATTTTAAGTGATGGTTAGTAAAAACAAAGTTATCAATTTAATGAGAAGTGTGACCTCAAAACGAGAACTTCAGCCCTTAAAATCCATATTTTTGCATAAAAAAAATGAAAATCAACCTCCAAATAAAAAAGTGGTGTTACTGATAGCATCATTTTTTGTAACCGGGTCAAAGTTACAACTTTTTTCAAGCATGGGCTTAAATGATCAAATGGTTGCTCAAAAAAACTTTAAAATCAACCCCCCAAATCAAAAAGTGGTGCTACCGGTAGCACCACTTTTTCTAACCTGGTCAAAATTACAACTTTTTTCAAGGATGGCCTTAAAACACAAAACAATTGTTTAGAAAAACCTTAAAATCAACACCTAAATAAAAACGTGACACTACCTAAACCAAAATGTTTTTTCTAAACGTTAAAATTACAGCTAATTACAACCTAATTGAAACTATAACATTGACAACAAATCCCTACACAAATAAAAAACAAATTTATTTACTAATTTTTATTTTTTTAAATTTACATTAAAAAACAAATAAAGAAAAAAGAAAAAATCTTCACAATTTATTTTTTAATGAAAACACAAACACATTTAAAAAATTATATTCAAAACCCAAATTAAAAAAACAAAAAACTTAAAAAAAAGTGAAACGCAAAAATAATTAAAAAAAATTCAAAATTTCCTCGGAAAACAATAATATATATATATATATATATTAAAAAGAATAATAAATGAACAAAAAATTTATGTTAAAAAAAAACTTTAAAAATTGAAAAAAAACATAAAAAAAAACCAAATTAAAAAACCTAAAATAAAATTTTTAATACAAAATTTTAAAAAATTTAACAAAAAAACTTAAAAAATTCTTAAATTTACGAAAAAAAATTTAAAATTTATGTAAAAAACTTAAAAAATAAAATTTAAATGAAAATAGTTCATAAAAAATAAAATTTAAATGAAAATAGTTCATAAAAAATAAAAATAAAAAATAAAAATCTTTATATTATATAGTTACTTTTTTTTGTAAGTGAGTGTAGGAATTTATATTACTGGTAAGTATTATGATATAAAAATGGGGATCCTAGTCTGTCTAGGAGGAAACCAGACCAGGGGGTCCCTGCTGCTCGAGTTGATAGTTGTGGTGGATGGTACTGGTCTGCCACCAGGGGAAACCAAACTAGACCTTCCATACCCAGTTTAAAAAGACACAGACATAAAGAAAAAAAACGACAACATCCCCTTGAACCAGAGTTTGTTATAGGACTGACTAACTGCATAACTACCCTTAGACTAACAAATCATAAATCTGAAACTATGAGGTGTTTCAGCACTTGGGGGTGCTGCTTCCCGCCCTCCTCCTGGCTCTTGTTATCTTCCTTCGGGGAGACCGTGCGAGTCTTCCTGATTTGGGCTGGCGCTCCTTGTCCATCAATATCTGTGATGTCCATATGATGAACATATCGTAGGTAAAGGTGAAACTGAGCCACCAACTGTTCCAACTTGCATTTTTGGTCCTTCTCTACCTGTACTAACAATTTGATGATAGTTTCCAACCGCTGAGGCGCCGCAAGATCTCGTCTGGCATTATCTTGTTTTCCTTGTTATCTTTCTGTCTAGCTTCTTCCTTCTCTGAATTCACTTTCCCAATCTGCATCTTGGTTAGCCAGGCCATCTCTACCATTTTGTGGTAGAGGGTTTCCCTAGGTCGCGTGGCCCCTGGATCAGTTACCTAATCCGCTTCCTGCACCATGTCATCCCACTCTTTACCTTTGCGCATGTCCTTTAATTCCTTTTCCCATCGGGTGATGGCTGCCTTCCCCTTCGACGCAACCAGAGTATGGAAGGTTCCTTTTGCATCCTTCGCTGCATGCTCCACTCTTGTTATCCACTGCGAACTATCCGAGACTTCCTTCCCAAGGGGGTTCCTCTTCCTGTGCGTATGCTTCAGTCGTGCCATCCCGCTTTGCCTGTCGCTGCTCCTACTCTAGCTACTCGGCCTATGCCTCACTTCATAGGTATCCTTACTTTTCCTACCCTTGAACCTGTAATAACCCTTACTATGGCACTCCTTTTTTTTGCGTTTATTCCTGTTGTCCATCTTCTTATTGGATTTCCCCCACTGCGATCCTGTACTTCCAGCCATGGTTTGCCCGAGGTGGTGAGCGCTTCCGCCATTTTTTGTTGTTAACGCTCGTTTGATCACGATGGTTCGACCTTTATCCCTGTATGTTCCACTGCCCTTGCTCGCTTGTGATCCGACCGTGCTTCTCCCCATACCCGTGCTAGGGGTTGGTGGATCGTTCCGGGTTATCACCAACCCCTCATGCATTAAGTCATTCGTTGCATTTGACTTGCTGCCTATCCAATCGACCGTACTTTCCTCGCAACTCTTACTAACGTATCGACCTTGCTTCCGGGCACCCACCTGCTGCTTATTGTGATCTTGCATGACAATCGGTGGCCGAGTGTTAGGCAATCATATTCTACCTGGGTCCCATGTACCTTCCGAGAGGCCTTGCATTTTCCTCCTCGATGTGACTTTCCATGCTTAAGCTGCCCTCACGATCTTTTGCCACCAGATGGCTGAAGTCTATCCTGAGTTGCCCGTTTAGAATGCTGATCCAGGCATCGTTTAGTTCCGAGCCTTCCTTGTCGACCCCCTCGTTGGCGAGTCTGTCCGCAAGAGCATTCGCTGCCCTGCGCACCCACCGCAACTCCACTGTTTTCAATGTTCTTAGATGCTTCTGGATTTTATGTAGGGAGTGTGCAAGGTGCCAGTATCTATGAACCTTGCCCACTCTGGTACCAATTTGGAGTTTTTTCGCAGTGTTGATAACCAGGGTGGAGTCACCTTCCACGATGGTGTTTGTCATCCTTTCTCGGCTTAGGATTTCAAGGCCAAGCTCTAGGGCTCCAAATTCTACTGCGTTGTTGGTTGAGTTTCCCATGTTCCCAGCGTACAGTTAAATGATATTGCCACCACTGTCTCTAATCACTCCACCTGCCCTTGCCACTCCCCAATTTCCTTTTTCCGCCCCGTCAAAATTCAGTTTGAGGAACCCTGACGGAGGGGGAGTCCAGTTGCGGGCTCCTATCTGGAGTTGTGGAACACGCCCCACAAGTATGTTGTTGCTCCATTCTTTTAGTTGGAAAACTTCCAGGATGCGGGAGTCTTGGTCTGTAAGTTGAAATTTCTCCTTATTGAAGTTGCAGCTCTACACCGTTTCTCTTATTTGAGAGACTATTGCATCCTTTAGCCTTTCTGCTGGTAGGCTATCATTCCTGAAGATGCGTCGGTTCCTTTCTTTCCAAATTGTCCATATGATCATCCCCGACGTTAGGTTCTAGCAAAATTTCACCAGTTCATTTTTGCTGTAACTTTCATTCCAGTTTTTGATGGTTGTGCTAATGTTCCCCCAGACCCTATTGGATTCACGGTAGATGCATGCCGCCCAATCCCAAATTTCGACTGTGTAACTGCATTCTTCGAGGAGGTGATCAGTAGTTTCCTCTTGGACCTGACAGAGATGGCAACGAGAGGGGCCTATGAAACCCCTTTTCATGAGGTTCTCCTAGGTTAGAATTTCGTTGTGTAGTACTAGCCATTCGAACATTTTGATTTTTGGTCATTGGGGACTTTTCCATATCTTTTCCCACTGTTGCTCCAGATTTTCTTGGTCCTGGCCCATGATGTAATATCATGCTTCTTTTAAGTTGAATTCGCCCCCATTTTTCCTGCCCCACCTCAATTGATCATCTTCTTCTGAGACCCCAATTTTCCTTTTCCCCAATTCCTCCTCCACCTCTTTCGTTATTGTTTTGATCTGGGCTTTGTTTTGTGGGTTAAGCTTCTCCCAGATCCTCCATCTGGCACTGCCATCCATTAGCTTCCAGTATTGATGAATTTTTGTTTTTCCTTGCACAATCATTTCCTGTTGGAGCTCCTCCCTATCCTGAGTTTCCATTCTGGGTTCCTGTTGCCATGCGTCCTCCTAGAACCTTGTTGTTCAACCATTTCTGACTTCCCAGAAGCTATGATTCTAGATCCAATTCTTATTTTGCCAGGCGAGGTTCCAAATGGCTGATCCCTCCCTTGTTCCCATGAGCCAAATTCGCTCCTGATCGTTGATGTTCTGGGCATACTTGGCCTTCCAGAGGTTCACCCATCTCCACTAGAGCTTTGCCCCGTAGGCCTTGTTGGATACTTGTGGGTATTGCAACCCCAGACCACCTTTGCCTTTTGGTCTGCATATCTTGTCCCAGGCCACCAGGGCCCATTTCTTTTTGTTTTCTGTACTGCGCCATAGGAAATCTCTTTGGATGGCTCTTATCTTTTGTAGTATTCCTTTGGGGGCTAGGAATACTGACATCATAAACGTTAGAATTGCTTGTAGAACTGTTTTGGTGAGGATAAGCCTTCCGGCCAGGTTTAGAGCTCTGTATGTCCAATTTTTTACCCTCTCCTGTAGCTTGCTGATGAATCCTTCCCACATAGCATTTTTGCAAGCTCTGTCCATTCGGGGGATTCCCAAGTATTTCGTTGGGAGCGTTTTACGTTCAAACCCCAAGATGTTGGCCAAGTTTCTTTGTATTGCCGGATTAGTGTTGAAAAAATATATCATGGACTTGGAGTAATTGATTTCTGCCCCCGAGGCTTCCCCGAAGTCCTCTAATATTTTTTTATAAGCCTTCGCTTCCTTTACCGTGGGTGTGCCATGGAGCAGGGTGTCATCAACAAATTGTTGGTGTGTGGAGGTTGGACAATTTTCAAACAGTTTGAGGCCTTTTATTTCACTAGCGACAGTTGCGCTTTTTATACTTCTGCTTAGCCCTTCCATCATTAGTATGAAAATGAAGGGTGAAAGCAGATCCCCTTGTCTGATGCCTCTAGATGGACAAAAAGGTTTGGCTGGGGCTCCATTTATTAACAACAAGAAACTTGTTGTTGAGACTAGAGTGACGATCCAGTTGATCCAGTGTTGGTCGAAACCAAAAACTTCCAGTGTCTTGGCCATGTAGTGCTAGCTTATTTTGTCATAGGCCTTCGCCAGGTCAAGTTGGATTATCATCCCTCCTCTCCTTTGGATTTTCAGCGTGTGAATTATCTCATGGGATTGGATGACTTTGTCTAGGATTTGTCTTCCTTCTACATAGCCCGCCTGTTCCTGTGAAATCAGTGTGGGAAGGAGTGGTTTCAAACCTATTGGCTATGACTTTGGAAATTATCTTGTAGACTACATTGCACAAAGCTATAGGCCTGTAGCGGTATGGGGTCCTGGCTTCATTTTCTTTTGGGATTAGAGTGATCATTGTGGCATTTAAAGCTTTCAGGATGGAGGCCGAGTGCCTAGAGTCCTCCACCACCCCATAAATATCATACTTAACCACCTCCCAGCAGGCTTTGAAGAATTCCACTTTGAAGCCATCTAGACCCGGGGCCTTACCATTGGGCATCTCTTGGACCACTTGGCCGATTTCTTCCTTTGTGATGGGTTTGCTTAGGCTGACATTTTGATCCTCTGTGACCAATTTGGGGATGTGCTGAGTTATCCTTTGTATGGCCATGGATCTGTATTGGTTGGGAGCTCTGGCTATCCCCTGGAAGTGATTGACCAATGTATTTTCAATGTCCTGGTGGGATTCTCGTTCGATCCCGTCCTGATCCCTAATCTTCAAGATTTTGTTACGAGATCTTCTTGCGATAGTTTTTTTATGAAAAAA
The DNA here is from genome assembly GCA_009831015.1 of Picea engelmannii. Classification (NCBI taxonomy): domain Eukaryota; kingdom Viridiplantae; phylum Streptophyta; class Pinopsida; order Pinales; family Pinaceae; genus Picea; species Picea engelmannii. The sequence goes on from ML791452.1 coordinate 139,680, forward strand.
ATTGGTGTTCCTCTCCCCTTCCTTTAGCCACCTTATTCTAGACTTTTGGCGCCACAAAGTTTCTTCCTGCTTACATCTTGCTTCCCATTCCTAGGTCAATTGGATTTCTTCTTTTTTTCGATCCTCTGTGTATCCCTCCTTGATGCAAAGTTCCCGGAGCTTCCTTATCCTGTCCTCGATACTTTTTTCCCCCTTGTTTTTGTTTCCAAAGACTTCTCTGTTCCACTCCTTAAGTTTTTGTTTGATGTGCTTGAGTTTCTTGTATAGTTTGAACATCCTTGTCCCATGGTCTGGTAGTTCCTCCTGCCACCATTGGTTGATGTTCTCCTTTAAGGTGGGATGATCTATCCAAAATTTCTCAAATCTAAATGGTCTTTTCTTTGGTGTTGTTTGAAAATTTACTTCCAGTTGAACCAACCAATGGTCTGATCCCACCCAGGGGAGGATGCTGTAGTCCAAAGCTAGTCCCTACAAAATGATGGATTCCGACACCAAGAATCTGTCTAGGCTTGTAGCTATTTGATGGTGAGCTAGTCATTTGTTGCTCCGGGTGAACTGTCCATTATTGTCCCTGATGTCTACAAGCTCCATTGTATTTATGAAAGCTGAGAATTCTTTTGCATCTCTATCCAGTCTCTTGGTGCCCCCTTTTTTCTCCGTAAGGGTAGTGATGACGTTGAAGTCCCCAACCATGATCCAATGGAGGTTGTTGGTTCGGTCTTTAAGATTCTCTAGGTCTAGGAGCATTCTCCTTTTTTCCTCCATCACTTGGAGGCCATACACATTCGTGCATAGAATTTCCACCGTGTTCCCTATAATTTTTATGTTAACAAAAAGAGTATGTCTCGTGGCTTCTGCTACAAGTAGGTTCACCGATTGTGGGTTCCACAAGGTGAGAATACCTCCCGCCATCTGTTGGCTTTCGACAACCAACATCTTGTACTTACTCAATTATTTTTTACTTATTATTTCCATTTTGTCTAGTGTGCATTTTATCTCTTGAATGAAACAAATGTCAGGTTGTTCCTTCCTCAGTCTATTTTTAAGGATTTGTTGTTTTCTTGGGCTATTTAGGACTCTTATATTCCAAGTAATAATCTTCATTTAAACATATGGGGCGGAGTTGGGGAAGAGATTTTTAATCTTACTTGAATTTATCAACAGGGTTCCTAGTTCTTGTAGGGCTACGCTGTTTGATTTCCTGCCTTTCTTTCTCCTTGCCTGCTTGGGTGAGTGTTATTGTTGTCCATCGCCTGTTTTGATTCCCAGGTGTCCTATCTTGCCATGAATGCGCTTGGTACCTATGGATTTTTATTCCTCCCTTAGGAGGAAGAGATATTGGATGCGATCTAGTTGCTCCGCTGGCACATTATCAACTCCCTGCTTTTTCCATTGCTCCAGTATGTTTGGGAGGTCTATTCCTTCCCTTTCCACAATGTCTCTGAGGTCCGGGCCTTCTGTTCCTACCTCACTTGGTTTCATCTCTGCATCTCCATCTGCCTCCTGCATTGGGGTGTTGGCATCTTTGTTTCCTCCTTCCACAGGACTTGCGCTGCCTCCCTGTTCTCCCTTGTCACTTGGGTTTTCTGTGTTCTCACGAGTTTCTTGTTCACCTGTTTCCCTAGCTTTCATTTTTTCCTTTCCTCCTTCCTCCCCTTGGTTGGGCCCGACTCTTCCTTCTGTTCTAACCCTAGCTTCTGTGTTGATTCTTGTTGGGGCCTTGCCTTGTCTTTTGTTTCCTCTTCTTTTGTGATTTGGCTTCACAAAATCGTCCTCATCCTGCTGTAGTTTGGTGTTTTTCAGTTCTTGTTTTTTATTGATAGGAAATTCTCTTATTAGGTGTCCATGTTTATGACATATTCTGCATCGAAATGAGATCTGCTCGTAGTCTATACTTTGTATCCATTCCTCATCCCTAAACTTCAGGCTTATGGCTTCCGGGAGCGCCCCCGAGACATCCATCTCTATACAGATCCTTGCATAGGAAGTGTATATTCCTTTTAATGTTTCTTCTGATGTCTTGACATATTTCCCAACCTTGTTCCCTATTGCTTTGAAGGTGGACGACAACCAATAATCTAGCGGTAAGGAATAAAACCTTATCCAGACTGGGACATTTTTGAAGGTTTCTTTCTCTGGGGAGAAGTTTTCCTTCCATGGACGCATGTATAGCCCCGCCGAGGCATGGACATATGGCCCCCCTTCAAAGACTTTATCCCTATCCTCCATGCTCACAAAGACTATTGTGAAGAATCCTTTCGATCCAAGGTGGAGTTCAACATCTCCACTGGACTTCCATTGGTATTTTATCCAGCTGCACAACGTTTTTTCTGTGGGCCACAAGCCCATGAACTTGCAGATCAATGCATGTGTCTTCATCTGATCCTGAAAGAGTTGCGTCTAGGGGTCTTCCAGTATAACTTTGGGGATCAATGCTGTCTTAGGTTTACACGGGTTGCGCCTATCTACCCCACCCAGGTTCGCCATTTCTTGTGTACCGTTCTGGGCTTCTCTGGCCTCTTCCCCCACGCGATCACTTTTTCCTTGATTTCCCTCTTGATTCTTTTCCGATCCTGATCCCGAGGTGCCTATCAGAGGTTCCTTGAAACCGACGCCGCGTGGGCCTTTCCCTCTATCCACCACCACCTGCTTGTAGGAGGGGGTTCCACTCCCTCCCCCTTTGGTAACCATGTTGGTTGCTGCTGAAACCGCAACTGTTAAACCCTAGATTGAAAGCTTCTCTAGAGCCCTCGTCGATTCTTCCTCCCAGAAAAAATCTTTATATTATATAGTTACATATAATATGAAACTATATAATATATATATA
>ML791452.1:144287-155078 GCA_009831015.1 Picea engelmannii
CGTCATGTCCATAAATATATAAATTATAACACGAGTTACACATTGGAATGACGTAACCATGTGTGTTTACCCATGCATTTTTTGTTTATTCCCTCTCCATCCGTTTCTCCTGTCCTGAAATTCAATGATAACCTTCCTTATTGCCTCCTCTAAACTCTTTAAATTCATCATCACTCACGATTAGTATTTCAATTAGTGCATTTGATAACTCAATGAATATAACCATCTCTCTATTTTTGGTAACATCCCAACATCTTACCAAATATAAAAAAAGATAGGTGGCCCTTTTGCACCAAATATAAAAAAAGATAGGGGGCCCTTTTGCATCTTATAGGAAACAAATAATTTCAATAAAAGATTATGTAGTAGCAAAGATAAGATATTGCATGTGGTTATGGTAGAGCAGTGACAAAGATGTTTTTTCAATAAAAAAATGTGGTTATGGTAGAGTAGTGACAGAGATGCTTTTTCAATAAAAAATAGCTATCAAATGTATTTAGCTTTTTTTTTTTTTTTCAATAGAAAAATTACTCATTTATATTAGAAATATAATTGTGTACACATTTTCAACATCTCCATAGTTCATGCTGACAAGACAAACCTCCAAAAATTCTTGACATTTACAAAAAAAACCCTCTCTTATAAAGAGCTTTTGTATATGACTCTGATCTGAATCTTTCAGTATACCAAAACTGAAGCCAGAGTGCTGCATATAACCCATAAAACTCATGGAAAGTAATGACCCATCTATGATCCGCTAATATCTATGCCAAGTGGAGAAATTTGAAAAAGAAAAATATGAAAAAGACATTTGTGTATGTATGTACACAAATGTATTTAGCTTTACATTGCATTGAATGATGTACAATTATCTATAAAAAAGACAATTATTATTTCAAACTATGAAATGAATAGCAAATATTACATATAAATAAAACATTCAAACAACAATTAAAAAATAATTATTAAAAAATGACAATATAAAAAACAATTTTAACATTAATCAAGTTATTCCCTTGTAACCATTTTGATGTCAATATTATTATAGCATTATAATTATAATTTATAGTATACAATGATTATTGGAATTAGATCTAAATAGACCTATATATGGTTTTTCCCATTCTTGTTTTACTTTATTACTCTCTGCCAAAGGCGTAGAGGGACTATAGCGATCGATAATTCGTTGACTTCATATTAGTTTGTCCTTTGACTAAAAATACTTGCATAATCTCTATTGTTGGAACTACAGAACTAAAAACATTGTTTTGTATATAATAAAAAATACCATATATGTCATGATCTGATTGGATAACAAATTCAAGGTCTTATTGCCAACTTCTCTATTCCCAATGTTTTATATGTTAGCATATCCAAAGTTTTTGATCATCTACGGTCTTTCTGAATTTTTACTTTCTTTATTAAAATGTTTAGATATCCAAAGTTTTGAGCATCGATAGTCAGTTTTTTAAAAGTTGACTTCATATTAATTTGTCCTTTGACTATTTTTTTTTGTGCATAGTCTCTATTGTTCAAACTATTGTTATTATTATTATTATTTTCTTTTTATTCTTATTATTTTATATTATTATAAAATAATATATTAATTGTTTTGCATACTTAAATAGGCCTGCCACACTGCATTCTTTCTTAGATGTTTACACAGCGCAAGGCCCTTGGACAGTCCTGGCAGACTTAAATGTTTACCTAACAGGCCTCACAACCTTAAATGTTTACTTAACAGGCATGCTACAATACATTTTCCCCCGATTTTTTCTATGCAATGTTGTCTGCAATGAATATGGGCAATATTGTTCTTCAACGACATTACCGGTTCACTGATTGACACCTGTTCATTGGTTCGGTGGATGCTGCTTATTGTTGTTTGATTCAACTTTGTAAAGTGGAAGTCCTGCAGTTGCACTTGGACCTCTTGGTGCTTGTTCACCGGTTTCTTGTTTTCCTATTGCTGTTGCTCTTATTTGCATGTTGCTCTTGTTGCAGTTTGCACGCTTGAGATTCTGCAACCGTGAATGGAACTGCGCTTATGTCGTTCCCCATTGATGGGTGGGTTTCAGTGCCATGTTTAATTTCCTATTCGTTGTTTGTTGTTTTCTATTTCCAGTTTGCAAGTAAAATTTTTCAATACTGGGAATGCCTGAGTCAAAATCTTCTTGCAAAGCATCTTTGTATGTGAGAACTAGGACCTGAGAACCAGGAATGTGACGCTGTCTTGCTCTTATTCTTGAATGTCAATGTTCGACACACAACTCACCTCTATCGCAGCCATAGTGACATATAAAAAAGGAAATCGACTTTTCTCCTCATTTTTTCTGTTCCTTAGTCTGAAAAAAATGCACCAAACCAAACGTATGGTTTTCAGGAACATAAAATGTGAGGAGAAAATTCGCTTTCCTTTTTTATATGTCGTTGTGGCTGCGATAGAGGTGGGTTCTGTGTTGAACATTGACGTTCAGGAACAAGACCAAGACATTGTCACAGTCCCGTTTCTTTGGTCGTAGTAGTCACATACAAAGATGTTTTGCAAGAGGATTTTGAGCATTCCCGGTATTGAAAATTCTTACTTGCAAACTGGAAAAAAACAAACAACGAATAGGGATGGAACAATGGCATGAAACTTACCCATGAATGGGGAATGACAGAAGTGCAGTTCCAATTGCGGATGCATAATGCCAACCGTGCAAACTGCAACTTTCTTAAATGTTTACATAGTAGGAGGCCTTTGGATGGTCCTCATAGCCTTAAATGTTTACCTGACATGCCTCACAACCTGAAATGTTTACTTAACATGCATGTTGCAATACATTTTCCTCCGAGTTTTTTTATACAATCTTGTCTGCATTGAATTTGGGCAATATTGTTCTTCACCGACATTATTGGTTGACTGGTTGATGCTTTCTCATTGGTTCGTTGGATGCTTCTTATTGTTGTGTGATTCAACTTTGCAAAGTTGATGCCCTGCAACTGCACTTGGACCTCTTGGTGCTTGTTCACTGGTTTCTTGTTTGCTGCTTGCTCTTGTTTACTTCAACTTTGTAGGGTTGGGGTCTTGTGTCCGCAGTTGGACCTGTTGTCGCAGTTTGCACGCTAGGGCCTGCGCTTTTGTCTTTCCCCATTCACCGGTGAGTCTCGGTGCCGTGGTTGCATTCCTGTTCGTTGGTTGCTGTTTTCTATTTCTAGTTTGCAGGTAAGAATTTTCAATAATGGGAATGCCTGGGACAAAATCCTCTTGCAGAACATCTTCGTATGTGACTACTACGACCAGAGAAACAAGAGTGTGATGTTGTCTTGGTGTTGTTCTTCAGCGTTGCTATTCGACAGAGATCCCACCTTTGTCCCAGCCATAGTGACATATAAAAAAAAGGAAAACAATTTTTTTCCTCGTGAATTATGTTTTTGAAAACCATGCGTTTGGTGCATTTTTTTCATGCTGTTCGCTTCCAAAACGTCTTGTTCCCCTTTGAATGTCAATGCTGGGCACAAAACCCGCCTCTGTTGCAGCCATAGTAAGATATAAAAAAGGAAATGGAGTGTTCTCCTCATATTTTCTATTCCTGGAAACGGTGCGTTTTCCAGAGAAACAAGAGTGTGATGCTCTCTTGTTCTTGTGTGAAAACAATACGTTTCATGCATTTTTTTCATTGTGTTCCCTTCCAAAACATCTTGTTCCCCTTTGAACGTGAATTCTGAGCACAAAACCCACCTTTGTTGCACCCATAGTGAGATATAAAAAAGGAAATCCAATGTTGTCCTCATATTTTCTGTTCATGATAACCATATGTTTGAGTGGAACCTTGGCACTGAAACTCACCCGTCAATGCGGAACGCTAGAAACGCAGTTCCAACCGCAGATGTAGAATCCCAACTGTGTAAAGTGCAACAACAGGGCCAACTGCGGATGCAAGACTTCAACCTTGCAAAGTTGAAGCAAACAAGAGCAAGCAACAAACAATGGTAATTCAATAAACAAACGAGTGAGTGAATTGACCAGGCACTGTTTTGTGACTATTATCGGACTACTGTTTTGTGACTGAATTCCAGAATAGAAGGAGTGGGCATGGCCACGCACTGTTGTGGACAAAGGATGCACCGATCTATGGAAATGACAACATCTTGGACATTGAGCAGTTTCTGGACAAATACATGACATGCAACACAGATCATTTGGATCCAGGGATTGCCAAAGTTCATAGACATGATCATACATGAAGCTGTAAAAAATGAAAAAATTTCACATTTCAGATACAACTTCCTTGTGCCGCCAATGAAAACAACAAGAATCATAGAGCCAATTAGTTTGGAGGACAATGTTCTCATTGAGAAATCTAAATCTTTGTTTGAATTTCTAGAACAAGGAGAATTTGATGGCTTAATGAGCTTCCAAGACTTCTTGGCAGAGCTAAATGTAACAGAAGCTGAGTACATCCAATGCCTACAATTTGCACTTAAACAACCAACACTTTTCCTTAAACGAAAACTTTTACATATATGGAACAACAGTTTCCCCAAGTACCAGCCAGTTATGTGGAATGCAAATACAGACACACAATATGTTCTCAATGCATATGCGACAACATCATATTGTGCCTCGTACATGGAAAATGTTGACAAATCTATGACAAGTGCATTCAAAAGAATACACAAAGAACATGAAAAAAATCATATTGATACTATGCAAATGGTACGTGCACTTGGAAATACATTGCCTAATCTTCAACAAATGTCTGCTCAACAAATAGTCCATGTTGCACTTTCCCTACCCCTAGACTGTGGTTCAAGGAAATGTGTCTTTACAAACACATCTCCACTTGAGAAACACAAATTGGAACATGGTTTTACATTTGGGCCACCAAAAATACTATTAAAATAATATGAAAAATGTTGAAATAGATATAAAAATCTCTTTGGACTTGAACCAGATTTTGTCGAGCTCCAACTATATTTCACAGCTGAGAATGTTTTTCCCATAGTTAATGTGGTTCTATGGCTTCATAATTATCAGACTAAGTGTTGTTGTGTGAGGGATAAAGTTCTTTTCTCCCTTTCTTTTTCCTCTTCTATACTTACCCGTTTTTCCCTTTTCTTCTTCCCCTCTATTATCCGTTTCTGGTTCTATCTTAGTCACGTTTCTATGCTCGCGGGTTCCTGGGGTGGTGAATTGAAAAATCCTCATCTCCATCTATATCTTCACATCACGAGTCCTACCGATTGCCGTTCGTTTGCATACTTAGCCAGTTTTATGGCCGCGGGTAGGCGCTATCGAACTCTGATGCCCTGTGTTCGGGGTATAAATCTTGCACCCAAAACTTCGATGATCTACAAGTCGACCCAGACTCCTCGAACTGGCAAGCCTGAATCTACCTACGATGACTCCGTCTAACCGCCCCGACTTTCCATACTTAGTCGAGTCTTCAAAGTTTCGCGGGTTCACGGACTCTCGGGTTCACAAAAGTTTGAAAGCATTTTTTTGCTCCCCTCCATCCCCGCCACCTTCGCCCCTTCTTAATGCACATTAATTATGCTTTTACCGGTGACAACTCACCAGACAGGTTCAAAAATATTGGCATTAATAAGCAGAAAGTTCGAGGACATATCCCATTAAAACGCATTAATGGGCGAATATTATGGGATCTGATGATTTTTTTGTGTCCATCTTGAATTGGCAAAAAATTGTTGGTTATTTTAGTTTTTTTAAGGCATCATCATAGTAAGAATGCAATATTGTGCTAGTCCACTATCGTCTACAAAGGTGTTTACGTCATGTCCCTCTTTAATATTGTGCATATATTACAGGTTGTCATATTTGAGAATATGCTTGCATATGAAAATGTTAACTCATATTTTCTCTATTGCCCATGCGTTTCAACAAACTTTGCAAGCCGAAAACACCCTTAAAATTGGAACATGGTTTACATTTGGGCCACAAAAATACTATTAAAATAAAATAATATGACTAGTATTGGAATAAATATAAACAAATTCTCTTTGTACTTGAACCTGAGTTTGTCGAGCTCCAGGTATGTTCCATAGCTGGGAATTTTTTTCCCATAGTTAATGTTTATGGCCACGAGTTCCCAGATTGGTGCTATAAAACTCTCATCCCCCCTGTTCCCTGATATACGTCTTACACCCAAAACTTCCATGATCTACAATTCAACCCAAGACTCCTCGAACTCACAAGCTTCACTCTGCCTACGATGAGTTTGTCCTTGTCCATCTGACTGCCCCGCCTTTCCATACTTAGTCGATTCTTCACCTCTTGTTGTCCCAGATTCACGGGCTCCCAGGTTCAGAAAAGTTTGAAAGCATTTATCGCTCCCGTCCATCCTTGCCACCTTCGCACACTTCCCAATGCAAATTACTTACGCTTTTAATTGGTGACAATTCACCACACAGGTTCGAAAAGATTGGCATTAATAATCGAAAAGCTCGAGGACATCTCTGATTAAAATGCATTGAAGCAAGATCTACGGGAGATTATATTATCATCCCCTAGTGTTCATTTTAAATACTACCAGCACACAATTACTGTCACATGTTGCAATACAAACAATTCTTCATCAAAGCATTAGCTTTTCTCATAGGCACCCCAGATGCACTCCAGTTTCCTGATATCGAATTGGCAGAGGTAAATATTATGGGGTTTGAACTTTTTTTTTTGTGGATCTTGAACTCGGAAAAATTGTTGTTTACTTTAGTTTTTTTAAGACATTCTGCCCCGCCTTTCCATACTTAGTCTATTTTTGACCTTCTGTTGTCACAGATTCGCGGGTTACCGAGCTTCTAGGTTCACAAAACTTTCAAAGCATTTTTCGACCCTTCCCAATGCACATTAACCATGCCTTTATTAGTGACAACTCACCACACATATTCAAAAATATTGGCATTAATAGGGGAAAAGGTCGAGGACATCTCCCATTAAAATGCATTAAACCAAGATTTACAGAAGATCATATTATCATCCTCCAGTGTTCATTTTAAATACTTATTCCCATTTCCCTCTATCATCGAAAACTTGGGCTTTAAGGTGCCTTCCTTGTAATGTTCCTAGTCATCCACATGTGAGACAACTAAGATATGCCATTCAAGCCCAATTTAAAGACAAGGGAGTGGTTTTATGTGACATTAACTTTGAGCGAAAAAAATTCTGTTAGCCAACATAAACTCAGACAAAAAAAATTCAAGTATCTTATGATTGGTATTCTCTCTGTATTCGATCCTTTGGTTGGTTGAAAGGCCTGTCTGGAGATTTGTATGTTGAAATTCTTTGTTTTGTTACTGGAAATTCGAAGAGACTTTCAAGTCATCTGCAAAATGCTCCATTGTTGAAGTATATAGCTTCTTCCAACAACATAGATTTGGCAAGTGTATCAAATCCTGCAGACCACACCAGAATTTATCTTTCGTCAGAGGAGTCGCACATATCGTGGCTTACAAAAATGTTCTGGAATATTCAGAAGTGACGCCAAATATTACTCCATGCGCAAATATACTCAGTAGGAAATTATAAATTTGGATCCTTACGAATGTGAGAAACTATATGGGTGGTTGAATCAACATCCTAAAATTACAAAACTTTCTATGTCAAAGTTTGTTGAGCAACTTCTCGGTGTAGTAACAGACTTGACATAAATTGAACTTCTTTCTCAAAGTTTGTTCACCGTCCTTTGGATGTAGTAACAAACTCGACATACAATAAACTTTCTATCGCTACTGCACATTTTTTTCACTATTCCTTTGCATTTAATTGCATCTGGATCGAAGAGATTACCACTCTTTGCAACAATGTTCTCCTAGTGGTTGAAGGTGGGTATATAATCAGGGAACAAGGCTCTCGAAAGTTTCTGATGCCTGCATTGAAAGGTAACTGGGAAACATTAATGGGAAGGAATTCTGGACTATGGACTTTACAACACTTTCTGAAGATTACTTTATACTACCACCTTCTGCAGAAAATTTGACGTATTCAGGTAATAATTTGGTTTCTGAAGATCACCTTTTACTACCACCTTCGTGTAATGATTTTGTTTCATTATTTAGAAGAGACCTTGACGTAGTAGATATTCCAGAGATATTTCCACCGAATATCAATCTTCCTGCTGTTTCGCGTGCTTTGAATAAGGAGAATGCATTTCTTCTATTGCAGTGGATCCTATATTTGAAAAAATGGAAGTTGCTCGATGCTTGAAGTATTAACTTGTCTAGTTCAAATAAATCACCATCGCCTCACTGTAAGCGTCTCTAGAGTTGTTCATCAGGATCACAGGTGATTTTATTTCTACCTTGTTTATTTCTCTCGGTGGTGGATCCTTCTATCCCAACCAACATGATGGAAATAAAATAGCCCTAGGGAGTTTGATCGCTTCCAGGGATCTAAGTTGACTATATATTAATTTCAGTTAACTTAAAAATGTTTATGTGTGCAACCTAATGTTAGACATAGAAAATACAATTTTTTTTTTTTTTAAATACAAAATATATTTTTTTTTAACACACGACTGGTAAAAAAATTTCAGGCATTGTTTGGGATTCACGTCCTTCATGGATGTTAATTAATTACACAATTAATATTGCTTATGGGAATGCAATCAACCCGTCGTCGACTATGGCAATTGCATTAACACTGCAATGTCCAGAAAATAAATGTCTGGCATGCACCTAATGTCGAGGTCATTACCGCACAAAACAACTAACCTCCAAAGATTTCCGGACTCACATCAACATTGTAATTATATTGAAAAAGCAACACTAAAGTCAATGCTCTTTTGTAGGTTTGGAAACCCTGTAGTCTAAGTGCTTTGACAATGATAGGCCTATCTGTTCACCGCATTACCACCCTGCAGTCGATGACACTGTTCCCATTGCCACTGCTAGTGTCAATGTCCGAAGCTGAAGCTATCTGGATCCTGGAGTCACCACCAATGTCGATGTCTGAAGCTAAAGCTCTTGGATCTTGGGGTCACGACTTGATACACTTGACATTAGTACCAGTAGTGATCAAAAGTTGATTGTATGTCAAGTCTGTTACTACATCCATAGGTCACTCAACAAACTTTGAGATAGAAGCTGGTTGTCTGTCGAGTCTATTACAACTTTGAGATAGAAAGTTCTATTATTTTAGAATGTTGATTCAACCACTCATACAGTTTCTCACCTTCACGAGGATCCAAATTTTTAATTTCCTTCTGAGTATATTCGGGCATGGAGTAATATTTGGCATCACTTCCGAATATTCCAGACCATTTTGTGAGCCATGATATGTGCCACTCCTATGAAGAAACATATATTCTGGTGTGATCTGCAACATTTGATGCACTTGCCAAATCTATGTTGTTGGAAGAAGCTATATAGTTCAACAAAGGATCATTTTGCAGGTGAATTGAATGTCCCTTCCAATTTACAACAATAAAACAAAGAAATTCAACATACAAATCTCCGGGCAGGCCTTTCAACCAAACAAATGATCGAATACAGGGAGAATATGAGTCACAAGATACTTGATTATTTTGTCTCGGCTTCTGTTGGCCAACATAATCCCCCCCCCCAAATCTAACGTCACATAAAACCACGCCCTCGTCTTTGATTTGGGCCTGAATCCCATCTCTAAGTTGTCTCAGATGTGGATGACCAGGAACATTACAAGGAAGGCACCTTAAACCCCAAGTTTTCGATGATACATGGAAATTAACACTTGGCAAAGTATGAAGTGTTGAATAGAAAGCTAATGCAGGCAGGCCATATCTAGAAGAGACAAACTATTCAAGAAGCTGAGATAGATCTAGCTGGCAGCACCCATGAAGTCCAATACCCGAAATTGATATTTAACTCGTTGTTTTTAGCCAGGAAAGCATTTGATGATCAAGTTGAAATCTATAAAAGACTGTCTACAGGCTTGATTCTTGTACATATTTTCTTTTTGGCCCGCAGGAGCCCCAATCGCAGTCATTATGGAAAACGCATTTAAATTTTAGAGAATTTGTGCTGCACTATATATTTTTTTACATATTTCAGGAGAGCTATTTTGGGAAATAATCTCATCTGTACTTTGTAACCCAGTTTATCTGAATATAAAATATTTGAGGTTTTTGTATGGTGTTTTCACCAATACATATGACCAAATTTGCGACGGTTTTTCGTTGATATTGCCACACTTATTTGTCACAATTTCCACGAAATCTGAGATTTTTTTTCGTCGGAATAATTTCGTTGCTATATCCATGATCCAGGTGTGCGTGGAAACATCGACGAAATTAGCTCTCCACGTGTCACCACCCTCAAGATCAGTTAACCCTATGCATCGTCGCAATTACAACGAACAACCGTGGCAATTACGATGAAATGTCGTCGCAATTGCGACAAAAAAATATGCCTAGCCAAAAACTTACGACGCGGATGCTGTATGTGCGATGCAAAACCATGGCAACTTGCGATGGAAATCCGTGGAAATAATGATGAAATTGTATATCAAGACCAAAGTTACGATGAAGATGCTGTATGTGTGATGAAAAACTGTGGCAACGTGCAACAAACTTTCGTCACTATTGCCACAGTTGTTCAAAATGCAATTGTTTTTTCCGACGAACTATCGTCGATATTGCGACGATGACATTAAGTTTAAAAAAAAAAAATTACACGAGATATGGTATTACCATATTACATTGTAATATGGTATACAATTGTAATATTGTAATATTCTAATATATTGTAATATTGTAATATTCTATTGAAAGAAGGATGTTAGAGAAAATGTGTAGATCTTTTAGATTGAAC
>ML791452.1:179349-191750 GCA_009831015.1 Picea engelmannii
GTAGAGGATCAACATCATGACTATCATCCTGGTTGTCCTCATCCATTGGAGAAAATGTGTCTTGGATCAATCTATGTATCTCATCTTCCTGATTTGAATCACTAATGTTATCTCCATCCATATCATCATTAATAACTTGATCATCAGCTTCAATATTCTGATCTCGAAGTTCATCTCCCTGTAAAGTAGTATTTTTGCTTGTACTTGGCAAATAACTCTCTGGAGGTCGACATTTTGGGGGCATTGTCTATATATTTAAAAACAACGTAGAAAAGTTAGTGTGTATAGAAAATATAAAAATCCCGATAAGAAATATTACTAAAATTCATGACATACTGATTATTATAGATAATACATTAAATATTGAATCCTCTTACCAAGGGACGATATTCATAACCCCCTTTGGCGTGCCCCTTCTCCCTACAATGTCTTTGGGCTGTTGTTATTAAAAGTCTTCTATTTTGCAAGCCTTTGCAATCATAGCAAGGGCAATAACATTTTCCATCGCCCCTTGCCTCTAATGCCGCTCTTAAGCAAGTAAGCTTCCAGTCATTTTTGTTCATTGTGACAAATCCTTGTCCTGACAAGTAATTGTCTTACCTACACTATACCAAACATTAAGTTATCAATTTTTTATATTTTAGCTACTCCTTCGATTATGATATGTTTATTTACAGTGACCTACAATCCTCACAATTATTTCTTCTAAGACATTTTGACATGATTTTATTTATTTATTATCGATTAACTATTAAGATAGATATGCTTCAATTTGTACTATAGATTATTGTGTACTGAATAACCATGGAAAATAATTACACACCATATTGTTTACTGAATAACCATATGAAAATAATTACTTACTGACCTTGCAAGTTCAAAATCCGAGCTATGTAGATCGAGAATTGGATTTGTTCAACCGGTGGGTGACAAAAAAAATAAACAACTCAAACAAAAGCCAAGAACAATGTCGCAACTATAGCAATTGTGTCGCAAAGTCTCTTAAAGACACGTATATATAGATCAAATAGTCAACTAGCCGTTAACACCGACCAATGAGATAGGAAAATTTTTCATTGCAATAGCGACGAAAGTTCGTTGCAATAGAGACGAAGTTTCGTCACTATAGCGACAAAAATCCCGACTAGGTTAAAATAATTTTTTCATGGATAGTGAGACGAAATTTCGTGGCAATATTGACGAAAATCTTGCCATGTTTAAAAAAAATATGAAACTAGTGGAAGCGTGGAAAAATTTCGTGGGATAATCCGCCCATATGTAGTAGTGTTTCCAATGTATAATATTGTTTTTTTTGTATTTTTTTTTTATATTTTTTTTAGATTGACTCATTTGCCTGTACAACTATTGATAGAGGAATTCAACCTCTTTCTACAAGAATTTAACACGCTCTTAGATCCATATTTAAACATGCACAACAATCTTTTTTTTCCCCTGCCCAACACTTCAATTTAAATAAAAGCTACTCTATTCGCTCCTTACATTTTACATGGAAGAATAATTTCTTATAGGATGTAGTTCTGTGGCGCACACCCTATACTTAAGAAAGAAATGGGTGGACCTGTCCTGTTTTCATTCTTTCGGCCCCCGAAAGTAGAGTCAATTAATGACTCTATTTCAACATGGCAACTCAGGTGTTGACGTCATGTTCCTGTTCAATATTGTGCATATATTACAACTTCTTTTATTTGAGAATATCCTTGCATATAAAAATGTTACGTCATATATATATATATATATATATATATATATATATATATATTTCTATTGCTTATGGGTTTGAACGAATAATTTGTGATAGGACATAGTTATGTGGCGCCCACCCTATACTTAATAAATAAATGGGTGGGCCCGTCCTGCTTTCATTCTTTGGGGCCCTGGAAATAGAGTCAATGAATGACTCTATTTCAACATGGAAACTCAGGTGTTGACGTCATGTTTCTGTTCAATATTATAGCTTCTTCTATTTGAGAATATCCTTGCATATAAAAAAGTTATGTCATATATATATATATATTTTCTATTGCTTATGGATGTGAACGAAATTTGCAAGCCGAAAAACACTCTACAAATTGGAAGATGGTTTACATTTGGACCACAAATAATCTATTAAGATATATTAATATGAATACTATTCGAATAAATATAAACAAGTTCTCTTTAAACTTGAAGCTGACTTTGTTGACCTCCAAGTATATTACATAGCTGAGACCAAATGTTCATTTATCACTTTCTTTTCCCTCCTCTATACTTACCCGTTTTTCCCTTGTCTTCTTCCCCTCTATTATCCCTTTCTGTTTCTATACTTAGTCGCATTTCTATGAGCACGACTTCCTGGGTTGGCATACTGGCAGATGCTCATCTTCATCTATATAATCACATTCACATCATGACCCTGACCGACCACTGTCCCTTTCAATACTTAGCCAATTATCTGACCACCGGGTCTTGGGTTAACACTATTGAACTCTTATGCCCCCTGTTCCTTCATGTACATTTTTCACCTAAAACTTTTGTGATCTGCAATTCGGCCCCAGACTCGTCCAACTCGCAAGCTTCACTATACCCGGGTTCACAAAAGTTTCAAACCATTTAGTGCTCTCTTCCATCCCCTCCACATTCACGCCCTTTCCCAATGCATATTCATTATGATTTTACTAGTGAGAACTCACCAGAGGTTCAAAAATATTGGCATTAATAAACAAACAATAGATGTTGTTTTGTGAGATACTTACCCCTTTTCCCCTTTTCTTGTTCCCCTCTATTATCTCTTTTTGGTTATATACTTAGTCCCCTTTTTATGGTCGCGGGTTCCTGGGTTGGTAGGCTGACAGATCTTCATCTTCATCTATATCCTCACATCACGAGTTCGACCGATCGCCGTTCCTTTCCATACTTAGACAATTTTATGGCCGCAGTTTCTAGGGTTGGCGCTATCGAACTCTCCTATCGCTTGTTCCGTGATATATATCTTGCACCCAAAAATTCCGTGATCTACAATTCCACACCAAACTCCTTGAACTCCCAAGCTTCACTCTACCCAGGTTTACAAAAGTTTTAAAGCATCTATCGCTACCTTCCATCCTCACCACCTTCGTGCCCTTCCCAATGTACATTAATTTTGGTTTTACTAGTGACAACTCAACACACTGGTACGAAACAATTGACATTAACAAGCAAAAACCTCGAGGAAATCTCCTATTAACACGCATTAAACCACCATTTACGACACTCCGACCGACTGCCGTTCCTTTCCATACTTACCCAATTTTTTCCTCGTGTTCCGTGATATACATCTTGCACCCAAAAATTCCGTGATCTAAAATTCCACCACTGGCTCCTCCAACTCACAAGCTTCAGTCTACTTGGGTTCACAAAAAGTTTCAAAGCATTTATCGCTCCCTTCCATCCCCGCCACATTTGCGCCCTTCCCAATGCACATTAACTATTCCAGCCTCTAGATTGCACTTCCATTGTTATGTGACCTACAAACAACACCCGAACCTCCGCGATATACAAATTGATTGCCAGACTCCTACATCATCCCCTCTTCCGTGTTACACATTCTGCACTCAAAATTTCCGAGCCATACAATTTGACCGTTGAGGCCTCACATCTTTTGGGGAATCCTTTTCACCCTATTTTGGATCCTCGGGTTGGCGGGTTCGCGAAATCTCCAATTCCTGGTCACTGTTTCCTGTTCCCACCACCTTCATACTTCTTTCCAAATATGCAACAACAAAGGTTTAATGCTAATAGTTCATCATGCAACAACTATAAATATCATCATTAATAAGAAAAAGGCTTGAGGAGACAGTCACACTGACTATCCCTACACAACTTGTCCAAAAACATGCAGAAAATATCTTGCCAGGTAATGGGATATCTATTACAAATTTCAATATATTAGAGAAAATGAGTCTGACCTACCGTTTCCCTATTCCATACTTAGACACTTTTTCGATTGCAGGTTCCCAGACTGGTGGGCTCAAGATTGCGTTTCCAATTTTCTGCGACTTGCAAACAGTACCCGAAGTTCCGCGATATACAATTTGTCCGCTGGACTACCCCATCATGCCCTCTTCTGTGTTACACATTTTGCGGTCAACACTTCTGAGACATACAATTTGACCCTCGGGCCCTCACCTCTGCTGGTTATACCTTGTAACCCTATCTTGAAGCCCGACCGACCACTTTCGATATTTAGCCATTCCTTAATTGTTGTTCCTTGTCCATTCAATGGTTTACAAATTGACTGCCAGACTCCCACATCATCCCCTCTTCTGTGTTACACATTTTGCACTCAAAAGTTCTGAGACATACAATTTGACCATCGGGGCATCACGTCTCTCGGGGAACCTTTGTCACCCTAGTTTGAAGCCCGTCCGACCGCTTTTCATACTTGCCCATTTCTTGGAATCTCTTTCGCAGATCCTCAGGTTGGAGGGTTCACGAAATCTCCAATTCCTAGTCACTATTTTCTGTGCCCACCACCTTCGCACTTCTTTCAAAGTATGCAATGACCAAGGTTTAATGCTAAAAGTTCATCATGCAACAACTGTACAGATTGTCATTAATAAGCAAAAGTCTTGATGAGACAGTCACATTGACTATCGCCACACAACTTGCCTAGAAACATGCAGAAAAGATCTTGCTAGGTAATGGGATATCTATTACAAATTTCAATATATTAGCAAAAATGAGTCCGGCCTACCGTTTCCCTATTCAATACTTATCCACTTTTTCGATTACGGGTTCCCGGACAGGTGACCTCACGATTGCACTTCCAATGTTCTGTGGCTTGCAAACATTACCCAGAGTTCCGCGATATACAAATTGACCACTAGACTGCCCCATCATGCCCTCTTCCGTGTTATGCATTTTTCACTCAAAACTTCCGAGACATACAATTTGACTGTCGGGCCCTCACCTCTCTTGGTTATACCTTGTAACCCTATTTTGAAGCCCGACCAACCGCTTTTGATAGTTATCCATTTCTTAATTTCTCTTCCCCATCTCTGCCACCTTCGTACTTCTTTCTAGATATGCAATTAGTAAGCTTTAATGCTAACAACTCGTCATGCAGGAATCATCAACATTGTCATTAATGAGAAAAACGCTCGAGGAGATGTCCCAACATTAAACCAATATCCGCGGAGGGTTATGTTATCCCTTCCAATTGTTCATCTCAAACAACATGGAATTTCTTTCGCGGGTCATCGCGTTGGTGGGTTCACAAAATCTCCAATCCTTAATTGCTCTTCGCCGTACCCGCCACCTTCACACTTCTAAGTATGCAATTACTAGTCTTTAATGCTAACAGTGCATCATGCAACAACTGCCGACATTGTCATTCATGAGAGAAAGGCTCGAGGATATCTCCCATTTACACGCATTGGACCAATATTTGCGGAGGGCTATATTACCCCTTTCAACTGTTCATTTCAAACTCGTCTAGAGAAAATGAACGTTCTTGTCAAATTATGGTAGTAGCTTGACAACAGTTTTGTGGAGGTAGAGTTAATATCTTCAGGTGTGAGGACCAGAACTTCCAGTGGTCCAGGGCATACTCTTTTTATTCATCCCGTTCCACCCAAAACAAAGTAATTTGGACCTCTGGAATCGCTCATGCAGGCTGCGTCCCTGAAGTTTTTGACTGTAAAGAGGTGGTCTCTTGGTGCGCTGAAAAATATATTTCAAGCCAAAGAATTATTCCACTGCACGACCATTCTCCTGTTTTTTTGTCACCTCATGTCTTCCACAAGATGTTAATATTGTCAGAGCCAACATTGACCTTTAGAGGACAAGACTGCAAGTAGTTCCTAAAAAATCATGATAATGGGTTGGACCTCTTACCCGAGTTCCTCGAAGACCCGACGACAGTTCCTGAAGATATCACAAAGTTGCAGGTTAGTTCTTTTAGAAATCCATTCTGGGAAATTGCCTGGCTGTTTACAAGAATAACAGGACAAGAATCAACAACAAGGATTTCCCGCATGGTTCTTTATATTTTGTATTTCAGAGTCAAGGAACAATCCATTTTTGATTGGGGGAAGCTAATTTCCATTGAAATCTGTTCCCAATTGTCATGATTCAAATAAGAGAATAAATTTTATATGTCATCCTACTTGGTTTTCGCGATAACACATTGCTTTCTGTTTCCAAAACTGTCTCTGTCCAAGAAGATAAACTATGAATTCGACCCAGTAACCTTGTGGTACTTGGCCTTGTGGAGGCACAAGGCCTCCCATTGTTTTTTCTGAGGTTTTTAATGACTTTGTGTCGGTTTTCAAAGATTTATTGTTAGGAAAGGATGCTCCTCGGATGCTTGACCAAGAAACCAAGTTTTTGGATAGGAAGAGGACACTTGAACAAATGGACAATTACAGTGTAATAATGATTTTTGGCTCCAAGGAAAATCTTGCTTTCCTTCCATGTCACATCACGGACAAGATGTTCGTTACAAAAATAGCAAGGCAATACAACTATTGGTTGCATTTTTTCCATGACAAGAGAAAAAAGAAGTTCATTCCTTTGCCTTGGAAAGTCGGGGACTTCGTGTTCAAGAACGTCAACAAGATTGACGAATTCCCAGGCCATTTCAACAACTTGAACCTAAGATATGTTGAAATTCTAAGAGGGTTCGACCCTAATGGTATTTTTATAGAACATATACTAGCAGTTGGATTTAACATCTCTTTTATCCATACATGCCTAAAAGAAGACAGAGACAATGATGACAACAGTCCCGCTCCTGAAGATGGCGACATAGAGACATTGCAAAACACAACTAAATTGTACAAACAACAAGGAAAAGGCTCAGGTGAGAAGAGTGTCCAATCCTTGGCTAGCACTCCCAAGAGCATGACATCACGGAGCATCGCTCCAACGACCCACCCCAGTAAGAAAGTAACCCAAAATTATTCAAACAGAGGAGGAGATAAGAAGCCTCCTCATGGAAAAATTGATAGTTCTCACAAGCTTCCTGTGACGAAGAAGAGAAAAAACGTTGTAGGGCAGGCGGAAGAGCCCGAAACTGAAAGTGAGAACATGCAACTTGAGACTGCTATGGATAACATATTCCACAAAGTTGATCAGCCCATGGACCCGATGCACCATAGTTCCATAATGGAAATAGCTGAGACCGACATTTTTTTATGAAGATGAATCCTTTGTATTCCAGAGAGCTGTTTTTGAGAGCCAATCTAAAAATTTAATTATTGAAAAGAGAGATGTAACAAATAAGAAAGGGAAATCTCGTTCAGAGATTAACCTTAGGAACATGCAGCCATCCCAAATCTCCCAACTTCACTGGGCAACCACAGATGCTCTTGATGATTCCATTGGAGGAATTGAAGCGAAGAATGCCAGACTAAACGACTGAATCAAGGAATTGGAGGAAGCTTTGATTCCTACTTCATTGTTTGCCAGTCCTTTAGCAAAAACCGTGCCTTCCACCCCTACAACCAAGTTAAAAGGATCCTCCAGCCTCCTCACATACTGTAAAGGCTATGTGAAGAAGAATATCAAGAAAATAATGGAGGTAATTACTGAATCTTGGAAAACATCACAAAATATAGATTCCTTTCGAACGAGGGCACATGATTTGCACGAACATTTGCAGGCGGATTTAAAAAATGAAGAATGTTTCTATCTAGAGATGGTGATCCCTTTTGGCAACCATGTCACCAACATGTCAGATCTAAGAAGAAGACAAGAAGATCTGCCCTCCCCAAACTGGATCAAACAATTAAAAGCATGTTGGAAAGAGAAAGTTAAGAACCTACATGTCATTGTCGAATCATGTGAACAAGCCATATCAGAGAAAGAAGAATTATTCAGAAACCTGACCGAAATAGACTTAGCCAGAAGTACCAATGAGGTTCAAGACCCAAAATTAATCCTCAACTCCTTGTCCTTAACCAAGCAAGCCTTCAATGAACAAGTTGATATTTTAAAGGGGTTGTCTTTAGAAAAGTTTTACGACATCCTTGAATATGGTCAAGATGACGTGGACAACTGGCTAGTGGACAATTCGGCACAAAATGAAGAAATTGCACAGGCTCTGCATAGTATTTCTGTCGATCTAAGGAAATTAGAAAACACGATTTTCAACATAAAAATCCGGGATGAAATCAACATGCCCCTTATGAGAAGCTACATTGAAGAATGGCTCCAAAGGGGAATTGACAAGCTCATTGATGAAGGGAAACAACTGGTTGGCATGATTCCAGTTGCCGTCGACGAGAGCAATAAAAAGGCATCAACAAGCAAATAACAAAGGGAGAAATAGATACCATCATAGTAAGTCTATACTGATCACATCTTCCATTCTTTATCAATCCAATTATTCCACCTCTTTAAATATAAATCTCTAACCAAAGACTGATAACTTCCAATTTTTTCTTTTCAGGTCTTCCTCTCTACCGCTGCCCACTTCTTCTTTCTACAGTCCTATTTCTTGTACTTATTTATTTTATGGTCCGCGGGAGCCCCAATCCCAGTCTATATGACAAACACATTTAAATTTCCAGAAACATGTAACATACATTATTAAGTTTTGATAAATTTCAAAGAATTTTTTATCTTCAACTATGTTGGATGTCAGGAAATTGTGTTTATTAAATTTGAATGTTTA
This sequence comes from Picea engelmannii, assembly GCA_009831015.1. Lineage (NCBI taxonomy): Eukaryota > Viridiplantae > Streptophyta > Pinopsida > Pinales > Pinaceae > Picea > Picea engelmannii. The sequence goes on from ML791452.1 coordinate 188,006, forward strand.
ATGTGTGTTGCATATTTCTAAAAAAAAATAAAAATACTATCCTATTTTATTGCTTCAAGTCATTACGATAGAAATTTTCTAAGTCCCATATTTGAACTATACACACCCCAGGAAAAAACTTGAATATAAAAAATGCAGTAGGATTGACATCCTCGTCAGGTTGCCGTTTCGGTGCTAACAAATTAGTCTGCAAGAATATCCGCATAAATAGAAACCTTAGAATTTTTTTTTATCTTTGCCAAATATACCAGTTGGTGCTATACAGAGATGACCTCTTCCTGGAGAGAAATTGCAGATCAACGTCTGCAAATGGTGCTCTCACAAACTCACTTTCTCGCTAATTACTTGTTAACCCCATATTAATATAATATTATGATTAACTAATTCGAGAATTCGGGACTTCGGTTCTTCGGGGATCCGACCTTACTTCTGGAGTGACATTCCCCTCGGGTCATGTACCAACCCAATGTCTTATGGCTGGCGTGTGGCACAGTGGCACGAGTCATTTTTCTGCATGGATACCACCTGTACTTCAAGTTGCTTCCCACGTGTCCGCTGCTTTGGGCTTCAATTTATCCCTTGCTCTCGCCATAGCAATGCATTTATTCCCATTCCAACCCGGCAGGGACTATGCTGCCATGCAACACTTGTTCATTGTAGGTACATATAATTCCTGCAATAATTGATTACATATATTATGGCATATGGAACAATTCAAATTTAAATTATATCTACCATTATCATTGATTCTGGCACATAGTCTCTCCCGTGGAGTGCACTAGGTTCTTCCAACGGTTGTGGCAGTAGTGGAAATAAACGAAAAAATTAATGACAGTGAATAAAATGAAAGATAAGGAGTTGCACCATAGCATGCATTCATTAAATATTGTTAACATATGAAAAATAGATATAAGACACTCAAATCACATCCTTGTCCTGCAGTAAATTGTGTACGTGGTTCGATTTACCTCAACGAGGCTGTCAGGCGTACTTCCAATCCGCTCACCTGTTCCCACTCAAGAAATTTTTTGGACTGGGACCACCATTCCTCCAGAATTTGACCTGTTTCAAAACATCTCGTATAAAAAGGGAATCACTTCCAAGTAGAAAACAAGGGAAAGCTTCTCAAATGCCATATTTTCTTGGGCTAATCTGGGTTGAAAGGATTGTTCATTCAATCAACTGCAGAAATGAAACACAAGCAAGGTAAGTCTTCAACTACCATTCTTGTTTGACAAGTGATATCATTCTTGCATAACAAAGTGATTAAACATTTCCTATTTATTTATCAGATGGATGGGGGTCATTTGCTTGCACTTCATTCCAAATAGAAACATATATCATGTCATTTAAAATGGACCATAAAATTATCTTTGTCAAGGATATATACCAAGTAAATGAATACTTACTTGGCACCAGGATCCATTTTAGGGTTATTTGCAGAAGGAATCTAATTCTGATTAGATTTATGTTGTGATTTAGTACGAGGCCTCTCATGTGGCATCTTAGACTGTGTAATATCTTTGACATTTGTTGAAGCAGCTCCATCCTAGATAGATTTTCCATTGAGGTTAAAATTTATAATAGGTTAAAAGTTATAAAAAATTTAAACAAAAATAAAAAATAAAATAAAACACTTTTATACCAATGTTAAAAATATAACACGTAACACAGTAAACACATGTCATTGAAAAAGAAAGGCATTTGTGTGTGGGATTCATTGCCATCTACGAGGATGGTTGCATGCTTATTTGTAATTGACATTACCCACTAGAGCCAACCAGGATCATTGTGCTACCAATCCTCTCCTTCCGATAATCTGTTAAGGTGTAACCTGCTACAAGATGAAAGTTGACACAATTGGATGCAACCTTGCTGAAGGTGTTGGTCAGTGAAAGTAGGTTGAAGCCCTATTTGTTTTGAAATAAAGAAAAAAGGTAATCCCTAAGATACAAGTTTTCATGCTAGCCTAAAGATGTTAATGATATCATTTTCAAGCTGTATCCAGTGCTTTTGTTAACAATTCCCTCATAAATGTTCGAATGTTTTTTAGTCTCAACAATGTTTCCAAATTCCGAGTCACTTGCAGAACTGTGTGCTGCCATCTATTATCATTTATTTTGACCAACATAATCATCATCCATAATGTGTTATAATTTGCTATTGTATCTTCTAAATTTACTGTATCTTTTCCATTCGAATGGGTTTTCTTTGATCAATTTCCATGAATTTTCCCATTACATATAATGTAAGTTGAGAATAATTAAAGTTTTGCAGGTCCATTGAAACACAAAAAATCACTTAACAAGAAGTGCACACAATACGAACAACCAAAATTTATTATATCCAATGTGTGGTCAAGCCCTGGGAAAGTTTTCTTAGTTGAAGAGGACATAAGTTAATTTACATATATATTTTTCTCTCATGATCAAGGTAAATCCAATACTATGAATGGATAAATTTCTTAAAAGGAGCTATTGTTCTATCCCATAGGTAAACATTGTTGAATCTAGAAGATCATTTACATAAAAACAATTTTGAGATATAGGTAAACATTGTTGAAACTAGAAGATCATTTACGTAAAAACAATTTTTAGATAAGGAACCCTGATATGTGTTTTAAAACCCTACGCTGCAAGATTTATAAAATGTTTCATCTCGATGTTTGGACATAAATTAATTCACTATAGATTCTTATGAAATCATTGAAGGAAAACATAAAATTTATTTTCTTTTAAAATATAATTCAAATTCACCATAGTTTTTCTCTTAAGTTTTGATGGAAAACATAGGATCTCAACCACTACAGTTTTAAATAGAAGGAAATTCTCTACATTTTTTTTGGTAGCTTTTTATAAAAAATATATGGTCTCTGGCCATACACATTTAATAAGCATAAAACATTAAAAACATACGTAGCATACACAACTACTAAATGGGTCATCATTTTTCCTCAGTAGGCAGCTGGTTGACGAGAATTTTGAATATCTGGTCCTTTACTTCCATGTTAGAGATGGATATGCCATTTCCATATTTGTAGAGGAATTGAATGCATCATGCAATATTGAAAGTGAACTTCTTGCAACACAATGGTATGATGTCCTGCTTCATAAACTCCCAGTTCAATTTAAAGCATTTTCAAAGGTAGAATCAAGATTGTCTTTCACGTAACATTCAATAATTGATGCTATCTCCCCACTTTCCTTCTCGTATTGAAGACAACCATAATGTTAATTTTTTTGATTTTTCTTTGTAATTGTAGGCATACTTACCAGCGTTAGAGACATGATCAATGCTTCAATGTTAGAGATATGATCAATGCTTCAAGGCTCAGTAGCTCTAAGCCAATAAATATCCACACAACACAGACAATTCCTTTTTGGCTAGTAATGATGAGTTTGTTCACCTTCCTTACTAGTGAATAGGCTTTATCTTGGAATATTACAGACGACTTGAATGAAATTCAAAAATATATTTGCTTAGAATATTTAGAAGTGTGCAAGGAAAGCGATGGGCAGGTGGTGAGAAGGTGGCGAGGTGGGTAAGGAGGTGGAAAGGCAGTGAGATGTAAAGCGACGAGTTCTACATATTATCGATTATAATGTCCAAGCTTTGCAGACTTCAACATCGAGTACAATGTCCAATCTTTACATGCATCGACATCGAGTATAGAGTGTGACATAGAATCAAGTGCACAACTCCTAATAGACCAATGATATATATATATATATATATATATATATAT
>ML791452.1:206816-246888 GCA_009831015.1 Picea engelmannii
AATCATCTTCTTGCGAATGCGAGTAGCCGTCACATCTCTTCTCAGAGATAAGCTGCCACCATTCTAGCGAGTCTTTCACTCTGTATTTTTACAGTCTCTGTACATTTCTCTGATTAATAGAAATCGTGTATTACTGTATATTTATGGTTGCATCTCTGATACATTTCTGTTATATTATTGAATATCTGCAATATCTTTGTGCATTTCTTTATTATATCTCCGCTCTCATTTTGTGCCGAAAATAGTCCGGATCAGTTACCCTCCTCAAGGGAAAGCTGGTCATCCACCTCAAACTAATCAAGCGAACTATCCTCCCTTGGGTTACATTGGTTATCGTCCCTAGGGCCAAATGGGTTTCCCCTCTCCTTTTATGCAAATTACTCAACAAATGAATCCTAGTTTTGTTGGTCAACATCAAAAACATATGGGAGGACTTGTTGGCTACAACTATCCACCACAACCAGTTTACTATCCTACTGGTGTTCCTATGCTGCACCAATATCATCCTCAAGTCAATCGACAATTACTGTTCTTAGCCACTCTATATCTACTGGATCTGTCGATATTAACCAACAATCCCATATTACACTCCCCTTTTTGGCCAGTCATTCATATCAAATTACCTTTCGATATTCTGAAATTTGACGGTAAACCTGGTGAAGATGCTAATAACCACGTTATGAACTTTCATCTATGGTGTTCATCAAATTCACTAATGGATGATTCTATCCGGTTACATCTTTTCCATCGTACACTTACGGGTACAATGACTAAATGGTACATTGAGTTACAATGATGAACCTTTTAATATTTTAATTCACTTGCCATAGATTTTCTCACTCACTTCTAATTACCTATCCGCTATGAAACTGACACAAAACTTTTGACCTCCCTTCATCAGACCAACTCCGTACATATTTATGATCATATCCATGAATGGAGATGATGATGACAGTTGACCAAAGCAACCATTCTCAACCAATTGTTGGCTGATTGGTTAAACAAATCTCTTTTGCCTCCTATTTCTCGTGACATAGCCATGGGTGGTGTTGTTATCAAAGAGGAAGCTATTGCTCGTGCCTAGTATCTAGACTTAGTTTATTCCCAATCCGGTACTTTGTATGAATTGATTCCAAATTCTCCTCATCCATCAACCGATCCATCAAAACCATCCTCCACCACTCACGTAGATGGAGTTATCGGTTAAGTCAAAACCCAGTCCAGTTCATAGCCGACCGACATGCTAGTCGTTCAATCACTGCCCCGACTACCATATCGACTTCACTCTCATCAAACTCCACCCTGAATCAATTATCTGAGGTGAATGCAGTTCAATCTGCTTCTCCACAATAGTCAAAGGGGAAGAACAAAACTAAGAATAAACCCAAGAAGAACAATAATCAAATTGAAAATGAAAAAACACAAACATAACCACCTGCTACTGAGAATCAACCGCAACACAAACCAATATTTCCATGTCTAATTTGTGGTGAAGATCACTACACACGATATTTTCCTCATCGGGACGAAGTTGCCAAACTTTTTAAAGGAAATCCTTAACCCATTGTATTGACACATCCTTTTCCACAAGAACAGTCATTGGTTACACAAAATCCTACACCTTCGACAGGAGGTAACCCAAATCATTCTCCTAACGTGGAAGCTTCATCGAGTGCACACATTTACATGTTTAATGGGATATATTTGACCACTCATACTATGACATATGACACACCTCCAAGTAAAACTGATAAGGAAAAAGTAACTACTAGTACTACACCAGATCCACCATCCACTATAGTTACTCCTCCATTTGGACCACTCCATATTGAGAAACCGAGCTTTGAATCTATTCTACATCCACCCAAGAGCACAATTCGAAAGTCGACCTTTAATCCTAATTCACATGCTGCTCAAAACTACAACATTGTTGAAGATTTGGCCCAAGCACCTTCCTCTATGTCAGCTCTCAAAGTTATACAACACTGCCCTAGCCAACGTAGGACTCTCATGGAAACCATTGAAGCTATAGATTCTGAGTCATCCAATAATATCATGTTCAACTTGGATAATTTTAAATCACGACTCTCTCACCAACTTTCCTTCCAAATCGATGTCGTTGTCCATAATCAACATATTCATCGCACGATCTTGGATGAGGGGGCATCCACATGTGTCATGTATTTGGATTTCTGTAAATGCCTTAAATCACTTGGTCTCAATCAATCCCCCACCATGTTAAGATAATTTGATGGAACAGGTTTCCATCCTCATGGATGATTACAATCCTCAGACGTTCAATTGAGAAGAAAAACTGTTTCTGTAGATGTTGAAGTAGTCGATGCTCTGTAACACACCCGACACCTGAGTATCTTTCCTAGGTATGGGGCATTAAAATTTCACTCTCCTTTCATCTCAAATCCTCTGTCCGAGGTCTTCATCCTCTTCTACTTACCCATATCATTCTAATGACTGCTACTAGGCTCAAATCTGAGCTTTGCGTTGCAAGTTATGGCTTCCCAAAGTTCTTCGGGCATTCATTGGTTGAGGGTCATGTGACGTCCACGTGAATCCACCTCACACGTATTGTCTCCAAGTTATTTCATCCATGGTGGAAGTCCATCCACTGTCTGATCCCATGATTGGACTCAATACAAATCTATCATACCGACTGTAAAGGAATTCGACACTTTGACACTTTGATGCTGAACAACTCCTTACTATCTACGCACGAGACCTTCCAGAGTCCTAAACTCCCAAAGTATCGTAAGCTTGCCACGTGGTTTCAACCTTCGGGCCCTTTAGGTCTCTCTATAACGCTACACCCCAAATCCTCCAGAGTCCTAAAGTCCCGGACTCCCGGAGTTCCAGTCACTTCACCAACTACCTTGGCTAGGTGGGTACGTAGAAGGGGCTGACACATAGAAGGGGCTAGGGGTGACACCTGTCATGCATCAATGGGCCTATAGGGTATGTGATACACACAAATCCAGGTGACATGTGGTACGTCAAAATTAGGTCCATGTCACCCTGGGTGACATCACTGTGCCATGTCACTCCGGATTGATCGTCTTTCAGTCCTTTGATCCTATGGTTACAACGTGTCCACGTAACCCTTTGATCCACGACCTCCATTACTTCGTAACTTTAGCCTTCGGGAGTTTTGCGATGTAAACTCCTCCTTTCTCCCGAAGTTCGTTAGTGCCAAGCTGACCAAAACCTAGATCTGAAGGTTAGGAAAAGTACCAAAGTGTCCTCGAATTGATGACTCTAATTACTTTGGGCTTCGGAGCTTATCGAAATACCCCACCTCAAATTCCCCGGAGTGCCTAGTCTCTGGACTAAAGGATCTAGCACCACGCGTCCCCTTTATATCGATGGATAAGAGGGATCCCAAAGAATCTGAGGATCGACGGTCCTCATTACTTTGTGACTTCGGCCTTTGGGGACTTTGGTGTTACAACACACTTGTCCTCCCGAAGCGGTCAACGCAGGGCTGACTACATCGTAAATATGATGACTAGGAAAGAACCCAAAGGATCCCTAGATCTATGGTCCTTGTCACTTCACGACTTCGACCTTCAGGGGTTTTGGATTTACTGCCAATCCATTCTCTCGAAGCAGGACTTCGCTGAAGTACCGTGTGCAGGTCCCTCCTCCTGGATGATCAAACGGTAGGTGGGGCTCCTGACAATCTCCACCAAATCTATGGCTCTCCTTTACTTCATAACTTTGACGTTTGGGGAGTTTGATGCTATGGCATCCCCATTATGCCGAAGTGGTACTTCGATGAAGTCGTCACAACATGGATCCAACGGCTGAGGGAACCTCCAAATATTATTGATCGGTGGCTCACGCTACTTCTTGATGGGGAGTTGGATCTTGATTTAGTCAGTAAGATAGGTTCATCTAACCACTAGGAAAACTGCCCAACGTTGGTCAACCTTACAGGTAACCATAACTCTCGGTTGCCTTCGACCGGTTTGTGACTATTAGGGCCGACAATACTCTGAAGTCCCAAACTTATGGAGTTCTGAAGCCAGAAGGAATTATCTCCCTCAGGCTTAGTACATGGTTCCTGGGTATTGGTCACATGGGTCCTTCTAAACTCTTGCGAGTTAAACACATCTTCCTCATCATGAATTTGCTAAGGAATTGGGCATGGTGTCCCGAATGTGCAGTAAGGAGTCTGAAGGAGATAACCTCTCCAGACTGGTAGGGTTAGATTGATGCAATGCTTTCTATCCCAACCCTCCGACAGGTTTACGTCCCAAGACGTCTCGAAGGCTAAACTGGGGCATATAGACGATCAATCAGACACATAGGTCCACAAGAAGGTAAAATCATACACATAACTTAATAATTCAATACAGGGACCATTCTTAGATGTATAAATACATACATTCATTCATTACTCTATTTAAAAACACAAAATTTGGAAATACTTATCGGAACTAGAGATCATGATGTGACTGCTGAAAGGGGTGCTTGTTTCCACCCAACCATAGGCTCAGTCACTCCTAATGGATTTACTACTGGCCACCCTCGAGCTAGACCACGATGCTCTGAGATAAAATCCTTTCTTCTGGATCAACAACAGTTAGGGATGGAGGTTACTGTCTTCCTCCCGACTCAACGACAGTTAGGGATGGAGGTTACTCTCCTCCTGTCGGCTCACCGACAGTTAGGGATGGAGGTTACTCTCCTCCTCTTGACTCAACGACAGTTAGGGATGAAGGTTACTCTCCTCCTCCCGTAGGATCTTGGCAACATTTTTCACTATACCAAGCAAAGAGGTCTGCCTGAGTACTTCCTCAGTTACTCACCAGCCTTGTTTATTAGCTCTTATCATAACCCTGCTAGCCATTTCCCGCGACCAGAACACGCTCATTTCTTAGTTCTTCCTCGAACCCTAGAGCTTAGTCTCTCGTCTCTGCACTCTTCGCAGGTCTTCCTTTCAGAAGACACCTTCCTTTCTTTCCTTCCTCAGCAAGATTGCGTGTGTCTTGAATTCCCAGTCCATGGTCAGGTCTGAAATCCTTATAGATGGGTGCCGTGCCTCATCCCCTCATTAACTCTTGAGGAGGTCTTTTGACCTACCATCCTGACTATAATTCATTCTTGGGTCAGAGGACTATTCTGGTCTTGAGCAATTAAATCCAACAAAATACTGGTTTGGTGGGAGGTTATCCCAACCATTCCTGGTTCCCCTCACCATCTCTTCATAACATCCACGGTCTCTCTCGGAAAACCACCCTTTTAGTAGTTATACAACACTTATCCATTTTCTATTAATAACATGAATTTCATTCATTGGCATTTTATAAAAAGGTTCATCAAATCAAACATTCACACATATCGAGTTTGCCATAGTCTCTTGGCCAATGCATTTATATTTACAAACTGGGGGAAACAACGATGTTACAATCCCCTCCCCCTTAAAGGAACATCATCCTCGATGTTCTATCTGTCAATGTGCTCTGTATATACAGAAGTAAACAAAAATGGATATGCATGTCTCATGGCATCTTCCATTTCCCACGTAGCCTCATCTGGACCAAAGTGTTTCCACTGCACCTTGACCTATGAAATGGTTCGGTTCCTGAGTAAGGTTTCCTTCCTGTCTAATATGCATTGAGGTTCTGGTAGGAATTCTCCCTCCGGCTCCACCTGAATCACATACCAATCAATTATATGATTAGAATCATGTACATATTTATTCAACAACGAAACATGGAAAAAATTATGTGCTTTTACTATGGGAGGGAGCGCTAGCCTATAGGCTACAAGTCCCACTCTATCTAAGATTCCAAAGGGTCCACAATATCAGGGTGCTAGCTTGGCACAAGATCCCATTCTCAGGGAACTCTTCCTGGGCCTAACTTTGAGATAGACATGGTCTCCTATATTGAACTCTCTGGGAGTTCTCTTTCTGTCGACGTAACTCTTCTGTCTATCCCGAGCAGTTTTTAGATTTTGCTTTATCTGAATCACTTGTTGTTCCATTTATTTCAGCATGTCGGGTCTAATTGTAATTCTATCCACTGGATTACTCCAGCTGATTGGAATCTTGCACTGCCTAACATAGAGGGCTTCAAAAGGGCTCATCTTCAATGACTCTTGATAACTGTTGTTGTAGGAAAATTCTACCAATGGTAGGTAGTCTTCCCACTTCTTAGGTTGATGCATTACATGCATCCTTAAAATTTCTTCTAACATTTGGTTCACTCTTTCTGTCTGTCCATCCGTTTGAGGGTTATAGGCTGTGCTAAACAACAATTTAGTCTCAAAACCAACCATTAAGGATTTCCAAAAGCTTGAAGTAAATTTTGTGTCTCTATCAGATATAATCTCCCTAGGCATGCCATGCAGTCTGAATATCTCCTTCATGAAGATGTTGGAAATATCTATTGCCTTGCAAGTTGACTTAACCAGAACAAAGTGAGAAGACTTGCTCAATTTGTCCACCACTACCATGATGGCATCATTATGATTGGCCGATTTTGGTAATCCAGTGATGAAATCCATGGATATGGTTTTCCATTTCCATTCTAGAATCGGTAGAGGTTGTAACACCCTGCTGGGTGCTGGTGTTTTACCTTAACTTGCTGGCATTCTAGACACTTATCTAGATAACCAGCTATGTCCTTTTTCAATCTAGGCCAATAGAATTGTTTCCTAGTGGCTGTGATCATTTTCTGATAACCTGGATGACAAATATATGGTCTTTGGTGTAGTTCATCCATTATGAACCTCTTCTAGTCGTCACAACTTGGAATATACAATCTATTTCTGTAGGTTAGTAGGCCTTCATCAAGCATCTGATAGCCTTCATACTTTAGCCCTGTGGGATCTTACTTTAGGTACGCTGTCACGGTCTTGAAAAATGCATTTGTTTCTTGTGCATTCCTGACTCTCTCCCCGACATCCGTTTCATAGGTGCTTATTGCTACCAGGTGAATCATTTTCACACTTCTTCTAAGGGCATCAACCACCCTATTTTCCTTTCCTTTGATGTGTTTGATTTCAAAATCAAACTCACTAAGTAGAGCCATCCACATAGTTTGTCTAGCATTGAGTTTTGGTTGATCAAACATGTGACTCAACCCATAATGGTCTGTTATAAGTACAAATCTCCTAACCATGAGGTAATTCCTTCACATTTTTAAAGCATGCACTATTGCAACCAACTCTAGATCATGGTTCACATAATTGATTTCATGCTCATTCAATTTTCTGGATTTGTAGCAAATTAAACACCCTTCTTGCATAAGGGCTCCTCTAAGTCCTTCCTTACAGACATCTGTACACACAAGGAAGTCATTATCAGGGTCTGCAGTCTTCAACACGGGTGCATGGGTTAGAAGGTATTTCAGTTTTTGAAATCTTTCTTCACATTATGATGTTCAAGTGAATTTAACCCCCTTTTTTCTGAAGGGCAATGATTGGACAACCAATCTTGGAAAATCCTTTTATGAACCTTATATAGTATCCCGATAAGCCCATAAAGGAACTGATATTGGATACATCCTTTGGGGTAGGACATTCCATGATAGATATGATCTTGTCAGGGTCTACTGCCACTCCTTCTTCAGAAATAACATGGCCTAAGTAATGTATGTGCTTCTGGAAAAATTCACACTTGCTAAACTTAGCGTAGAGTTGATGCTCTCTTAGTACTTGAAGGACTAATTTAAGATGTTATTCATGCTCCTCCCTGTTCTTGGAGTAGATTAGGATATCATCAATGAAAACCAATACAAATATGTCTAGGAATTTGCTGAGTACATTATTCATCAAGCACATAAAAATGGCGGGGGCATTGGTTAATCCAAATGGCACCACCACAAATTCATAGTGACCATATCTTGTCTTGAAGGTTGTTTTGTGAATTCCTTCATCCTTGATTCAGACTTGATGGTATCCAGACCTTAAGTCAATATTTGAGAAAATGGAAGCACCCCTTAATTGGTTGAACAAGTCATCGATTCTTGGTAAGGGATACTTGTTCTTTATGGTTGTCTTATTGAGTTGTCTATAGTCTATGCACAATCAGAGTGTTCCATATTTCTTTTCCACAAACAAGGCTAGTGCTCCCCATGGGGACACGCTGGGCCAGATGTAGCCTTTGTTCATCATCTCCTTTAGCTGTAGCTTGAGCTCAACTATCTCTGGTGTACTCATCCTATAGGGCGTTCTAGATATTGGCACTACTCCTGGTGCAAGTTCTATGGAGAAGTCAATGTCTCTTCTTGGAGGTAGACCCGGTACCTCTTATGGAAACATGTATTTGTACTCTCTTAATATGGGGTGGTCCTCTAGGTTTGGTTTGTCATCTTCAACAGATTCCAACACCTGTATTGCATATAGAGGACACCCCTTTCCGCAATACTTTTTCATTTGAAGGGCTGATATTCATCTCACTGAGACAGGCCTTTGAATCCCTTTGCAGGGTTATTTTTCTCCCTTATTCATTTTCACATTCCAAAGTTTTATGGTAATAGTCCAACTTGGTTTTATAAGTGGATAACTAGTCCATACCAATCAACAGGTCATAAGATCCTAGGGGAAGTATGTTAAGGGTCGCTTGGGTGGGCAATCCATCCATAATGAATTGACAAACTGGTATAACCTCTACTACTTTTCTTTTGGTTCCAGTGGCTAGTTGTATGAACCATGGATTAACATGTCTAACTGGTTGAAGTTTACACTTATCAACAGTCTGAGGGGCCACATAACTCAAATTAGAACCAGGGTCAATTAAAATATAAACTAGACGGTTGGCGATCATACCTTCCATATCCACCACTGAGGCTTGGTGGTCGGCTTGGTTATTATCCAAGGCTACATAAATCCATGGCATGCTCCTAGCCACATCATTTACTATGGTAGCTTATTGGATATTGTATACTTTCCTACTGTTTTGTTGTCTGTGTGGACAATCCCTCAACATATGTTCTTCTCCACAACCCCAACATTTCAAGGGTTCTTTCTTTGGGTTATCAATCTTTCTTGGGGTTGTTCCAAAAGATTTATTTCCACTCTGGGAGGGTAATTTTTTCTAATACACACTTTTAGTAGGAAGTCTCATCCTAGAATCCTTCCCATAGTTATTAAATCTTGAGGATTTAAACCCCTTCTTCTTGAATCCCGAACTACTCTTCTTCTTCCAGTCCTCGCAAGGTTCTGTCTGTTTCTCGAACTGTTCATAACAATACCTTGCCTTCTAGATAATATCTTCTAAGGTATTTGGCTCATCAAACTCAATCTTGTTCTGGTAGGACTGAGGTAACCCACTAATAAATCGCTGCACTTTTACCTTTTCATCCTTTATGTAGGGTACATACCCTAGGAGCTCGAGGAATTTATTGATATATTCCTCTATGGTGAGTTGTCCCAGCCTGAGTTCATAGAACTCCTTAGTATTCCCATCAAGGTATTTCTCTGACATATACTTCTTATTGAAGTGTTTCTCAAATTGTTTCCATGACAAGTCCTTCTCACGAACTCCTTTCACATTCCTAAGGTATTCCCACCAAATGGAAGCCTTTCCATTTAGGTTGAAGATGGCTATTCGAGCCTTCAAGTTTTCAAAGTATTCATGGACTTTGAAGTACTTATTTAAACCAAGCAGCCAAGATTCTTCCTCTTCCCCTTTCTTAATCTCTTAATCGAAAGAGGGTGGTTTTTCTTTCTTGAATTCTTCAGGATCATGACTTTTGGAATGATTTTGCTTCTTTCCCTTCCTTTGAGAAGGTGAGCTAGTTTTGTTACTAGAATATCCCTTGGAGTTTCCAGTTTCCTCTATAGAGGAATCTCTCGATGAGTGTCTCCTGCCTCTAGGTTGGACCTTCCTTGAGGTACTCCTCCTAGTGTGGTCACTTATGGGACCACATTTTCGTATATCAGGTGGACTTTGACTTATCTTCGTATGTCGTTGGTCCACATGACTGGTTGTGGGTCCATGTTGTAGCTGCCTCTATATATCAAATAAGCTTTGCAACAAGACTCCATTAATTTCCATTTGTTTTTCTTTCTCCTTTATCAACCTTTCATTATCGGCCTTGAATTTCTGTAATTCGACCATGAGGCTCCTTATAGTCTCAGCCAAATATGGAGGGGTTTCCACTACCCTCCTTTCGTCAGAATCTTCGTCTCTATTGTGGGAGCCATCCCCCACTTCCTGGAGTGTCACCATCCTTTATACTTGTATTTTTACCATGATTTACTGACTGCTTGAGTGCTGACAAAACACTTACTGTTAGCCAACAATCTATTAGTTTATGGAAAACACACAGTTCATATTCCTTAAATACACACATAGTAGAAAGTTTCATTCTTTTCTTCAGTAAAAGTTTAACCAGATTCTTTAGGAAAGAGGTAAGATAGGGTGTCACCCTTAAAAGTCCTTTAAATATGGGTTTTACGCAACTCGTCCATGAGCCCAAGTAGGCCAAGTGTTGTAACCATGCTCTGATACCAATTTGTAACACACTTGACCCCTGAGTATCTTTCCTAGGGATGGGGCATCAAAATTTCGCTCTCCTTTCGTCTCAAATACTCTCTACAAGGTCTTCATCCTCTTCTACTTACCTGTAGCATTCAAATGACTGCTACTAGTCTCAAATCCGAGCTTTGGGTTGCAAGTTATGGCTTCCCAAAGTTCTTTGGGCGTTCATTGGTTGAGGGCCACATGGTGCCCACGTGGATCTACCTCACACGTATTGTCTCCAAGTTCCTTAATCCATGGTGGAAGTACATCCACCATCTGGTCCCATGACTGGACTCAATACAAATCTATCATACCGACTGTAAAGGAATTTGACACTTCGGCGCTGAACACCTCCTTACTGTCAACGCACGAGACCTTACGGAGTCTCGAACTCCCAAAGTCCCGTAATCTTTCCACATGGTTCCAACCTTCGGGCCCTTTGGGTCTCTCTATAATGCTACACCCCAAATCCTCTAGACTCTCAAAGTCCCAGAATCCTGGAGTTCTGGTCACTTCACCAACCACCTTGGCTAGGCGGGTATGTACCAGGGGCTGGCACGTAGAAGGGGCTAGGGGTGACACTTGTCATACGTCAATGGGTCTATAGGGTATGTGATACACACAAATATAGGTGACACATGGTACATCAAACTTGTGTCCACATCACCCTGGGTGACATCACCATGCCATGTCACTCTGGACTGATCGCCTTTCAGTCCTTTGATCCTATGGTTACGGCATGTCCATGTAACACCTTGATCCACGGCCTCCGTTACTTTGTAACTTCGGCCTTCAAGATTTTTGCGATGCAAACTCCTCCTTTATCCCAAAGTTGGTCAGCGCCAGGCTGACCACAACCTAGATATGACGGTTAGGAAAAGTCCCGAAGCATCCTCGAATCGAGGACTCTCGTTACTTTGGGCTTCAGAGCTTATCGACACACCCATCCTCAAATTCCCCAGAGTGCTCAGTCTCTGGACTAAAGGATCTAGCGCCACGCGTCCTCTGTATATTGAGGGCTGAGAGGGATCCCAAAGAATCCGAGGATCGACAATCCTCATTACTTTGTGATTTTGGCCTTCAGAGATTTTGGCTTTACGACAGCCCTGTCCTTCCGAAGTGGTCAACGTCGGGCTGACTACATTGTAAATCCGACGGCTAGGAAAGAACCTGAAGGATCCATAGATCTATGGTCCTGATCACTTTGCGACTTCAACCTTTAGGGGTTTTGGCTTTAATGCCAATCCATTCTCCCGAATCAGGACTTTGTCGAAGTACCATGTGTGGGTCCCTTCTCCTGGATGATCGAACAGTAGGTAGGGCTCCTGGTGATCTTCCCCAAATCTATGGCTCTCCTTTACTTTGTAACTTTGACATTTGGGGAGTTTGATGCTATGGCATCCCCATTATTCCAAAGTGGTACTCTGTCGAAGTCGTCACAACGTAGATCCAACGACTGAGGGAACCTCCGAACATTCTCGATCGGTGGCTTTCACTACTTTGCGATGGGGAGTTGGATCCCAGTTTAGTCGGTAAGATAGGTTCATCTAACCACTAGGGAAACTGCCCAACGCCGGTCGACCTTACAGGTAACCGTAACTCTCGGTCGCCTTTGACCGGTTTGTGACTATTAAGGCCGACAATACTCTGAAGTCCCAGAATTTCAGAGTTCCGAAGCCAGAAGGACTTAGCTTCCTCAGCCTTAGTACATAGTTCCATGGTGTTGGTCACATGGGTCCTTCTAAACTCTCTCGAGTTAAGCACATCTTCCTCATCGTGAATTTGCTAAGGACTTTGGCATGGTGTCCTGACTGTGTAGCAAGGAGTCTGAAGGAGATATCCTCTCTAGACTGTCAAGGTCAGATTGATGCAATGCTTTCTATCCCAACCCTCCTACAAGTTTACGTCCCAAGATGTCTCGAAGGCTAAAATGGGGCATATAGACGATCAATCATACACATAAGTCCACAAGAAGGTAAATTCATACACATAACTTGATCATTCAATACAAAGACCATTCTTAGATGTATAAATACATACATTCATTCATTACTCCATTTTAAAGCACAAAATATGGAAATACTTATCAAAACCAGAGATCGTGATGCGAGTGCTGAAAGGGGTGCATGTTTCCACCTGACCATAGGCTCAGTCTCTCCTAACGGATTTACTACTGTCGACCCCCGAGCTAGACAACAAAGCTCTGAGATAGAATCCTTTCTTCAGGCTCAACAACAATTAGGGATGGAGGTTACTCTCCCCCTCCCGGCTCAACGACATTTAGGGATGGAGGTTACTCTCCTCCTCCCGGCTCAACGATAGTTAGGGATGGAGGTTACTCTCTGTTGAGGAAAAGATATGAAATTATCTCACTCAAGCATTTTCAGATCTTGCTTGGCTAAATAGAGATAGACAAGAATATCACCCTATGTTTATAGCCATCAAAATTTATATCCTAATTCACAAGTATTGATTACAAGTTCTTAGGTTGGTTGTTTTTATAAATGAAAGCTTGCTGTAAAATTTATTGTTGATGTAATTTTCTGAATATGCAGATGCTGAAATAAATATAGAGACAGAAGTAAAAACACCAAGTCAATAATCAAAACAGATGAGACATAAAGCAATCGTTTATTTCATTCCAATTTATCAAAAGAATCGTTCTCTTTACAAAATTCCCTAAGAATTCTTTGGACCAAATTCAAACTTAGATGTCCCCGATGAAAACCATACAAAAGGACTTCCGATAGAAAGTAAAAAACTGAACTTTAAAAGTTGGATAAGCTTGCCACAGATTGCTACCCACTTGACTCTGCACAATAGCCTTTGTTAGTCATGAAATTTAATTCACAAACAAACTAGTCTACACAGACTATCAAAGATAGATCAACACCTCTGAAAAACAAGTGTCTGAATGATGTAATTTAGCCCCGAATCTTGCTGTCTACAATAGGACCCTGCTATCATAAAAGAGAATTAGGCTTCCAATGAATTAAAGAATGAATGAAAATTGAATTATCTCAACAAAACTCAAAGAGCAGACCTTAGCATGCTTCTCCTTCTATCCTCCTCTTGTTCCTCCTTTTCCCTTTTACTTTAAGCAATTAGAATTAGTTGAAGTAGTTGAACTACTTCTTTAGTTAAGTTAACTAAAACTCAACCAATTTTTTTTGTTAAGGGGGAAAAGTAATAAAATCATAATAAGGGTTTTTAATAGATAATAACTAGTAGGTGGGACCCCTTGTGACTCCCTTTAGTTATTTAACAATCATAACACAACTAGTTAATCAAACAAAACATCCCTCCTTGTGACTCCCATCATCACTTTCATATTTTGACAATTTATATCAATGATAGTTGAAATTATTTCCAAAAATATTTTACCCATATATCCAAAAAATATTGTGCTGTCCAAAATTTCAGAAACCAACTGTTCTCAACAATCAATAAATTAAAACACTTAAAATCCATATTTTCCACTCTGGGAGGCAATCTTTCCCTTGTTGCTGCTGTCACCCTTTGATCTCTCTAAATTTTCCTTAGGCTGTGTGGAGCCTTTAGGCCTAATCTCACTGATCACATGAGAGCAATCATCTCTCAGATGCATGTGGGAGGACATAGATTTGACAGAGTCATTTGAGGGTGAGGAGGGGGTAGCAACGGATTTTCCTTTGTCAAGAGCATGGTGGGCCTCAATTTTTAACCTTTTGCTTGCATGTGAAGACTGTACTGGTGAGTGGACAGGGGCAGCTTGGACAATTTGATTAACAAGTGGAGGGGCAGGTAGAGACAAGTTAGGCCAACCATGATGTTGGGAGACTGTCGGGTGGACAATCTCTTGCCATCCGTCGTTTTCGAGGATTTCAGGTTGTAGTGAAACATGAGGGGGTACTGGGATACCAGGGACTTGTGGGGCTTGGAAGGGAGGCCTTTCAGGCCTAGGTTGGACTACTCCTTGCCCAATCTAGTTAAAAAATCCATCTTGAAATAACTGGCCTAACTCTTGCGAGTCTACATCAAAGTGTATAGAGAACCTTGGTCTTCTAGGGCCCCTGTTCCAATTTCATCTTCCTCTGTTACCCCAGCCATGACTACCTCTGCTGAAAAAGCTCATTCCTGTATGCATTATTGATTAGAAAATAGTTTCTTCAACAACCATACATGACAACTCTTTTAAATATGAAACAAAGCTTGGCTCAACAACATATCAGACTCATGCAATCCAATCCATAAAAATCGTTTAATACTTGTCAATGAGCAGGGGGTGAACAAGGGTTCTGGGATATGTGAAGGATTGTATTGAGAGAAAAAGTGTTAAAATGAGGGGGAATAGATCATGATTACTGCTCACAAACATCAAACAATTCACTGTATTGTAAATCAAAAGAATATATCACTGTAATTCATCCCTGTGCGATCCTTTAACTGTCATAATACATAATTTATCTTAACTATAATTAAATTTTAGGAACAAGGAGTGGATAGTGAATATGGGAAGGCGAGGGGAGTTGTAATGTGCGAAAAGTGAAATAATGGTAGGGAAAAGAACGAATATTGTTCGTAAAACCAATTAAGTAATCCATAAAAACAACTCTGTATTCAATACAAACAATTCCAACACCAATTAAACAATTACTATGTGCTAAAACTTGTTCACTGTCCCAGATTTAAATCTTCAAACTTTTTTCCATTAACACAGTGTATCATCATACTCAGAATCACTATGAATTTCAACAGTCTTATTAAGAGAATACTTGTTTCTTTTCATTTCTTTTCTTTTCATTTAAACAAAATCAAAAGGAACACACAGTCACATTGCTTCATCTCTGTCCAACATATATTTCTATAGAATATCAACCACTACCCATAATTCGTAATTTCCCAAATAAAACATAGACACAAGTCTTTCTCGAGTTGAACAAACCCTTTTCAAAACTTGCCCGATTTCATTCTTTTGACAATATTAACAAATAACTTGCAATAAAACCATACTATAAAACCCGTGCTTTATTTTTGATGGTGCAATAAAACAAAACAATGCACGATGTCTCCATAAACCATACACAGTAAACAACCAAGTCACAGTCATCATTTTCTCCAACTTGCAATGATCCCGATCGGGACTAATCAAACATACAACAACCACCAACTACAATTGACACCACGCTGCATGAACACAACGACCAACGCATAACAAAAATAGGCAACCCTC
The DNA here is from genome assembly GCA_009831015.1 of Picea engelmannii. Taxonomy (NCBI): domain Eukaryota; kingdom Viridiplantae; phylum Streptophyta; class Pinopsida; order Pinales; family Pinaceae; genus Picea; species Picea engelmannii. Next base: position 222,521 of record ML791452.1, read on the forward strand.
TGACTGTAGATTACCATTTACTCGTAATCAACCAATTTAATAAAAAAACGAGTTGGGTTATCGATGCAACTGTCACAACAAAAGGAGGTAGCCCCTCGACTATACACCAATTCTCATCCGCAATTTACAATTTTCCAACAAGCCGATCAACAGAGACGAGACAATACTCAAAGAAACTGTCATAGCCACTCAACCAATTTATGACAGTCAACAAGATACCCGACAAGAGTGCGAATGGTTGGGGTTATAAAAAATGGGCTCTCTAACCATGAACACATAAATAAGCAAGAGTTCGCTCGATCACCAAAACACAGAGAGACTTGAGGTCGATCATATCAATAGTAGGTAGAAAAAATTCGAAACAAACACGGAGGAACCACAGGCTTTTATAAATCTTAGCTTGTGTAATCATGTGACAGTTCAACACTGGGTAGAGTAGGCAACGATGCAAAGGAGCAACGATTTCTCACTGGACAATAACAAATACCAAGAATGCACAGACGCATAACGCTCGCGCTATTCTCAAGAGACAAACCAATTTATAACAATGCCAATGGAAAAGTAGACCCCAAGTATTACCAACAACCATAAAGCATACTTCTTGGCATAATGGCCACCCCATAACCAACTGTGTTGATTCCAATACCACAAAAATAAACCCACGAGTAGGCTCTAGAAGATACATAGTGACTAAAAGGTAGTTCGAAAACATACACAGCAACCCCATAGCAACCGAATACAACCGGATATGGTTACCATAACTGCAAGGAGGCGTGCAACAAGGATAAACAGAGCGAAATCCTCTAACAAGATACCCATAACTAGTTAAAACAACATAGATCCATCACAACTTCCACCACACAGAATAACCAACGAAATCACAACTTCAACAAATCAATCTTTCCATTTGCAAATGAATAGCCATACATTCATTCCAGAGAAAATGTTCACACGTTTACACAGTTGCCAATCTCAGGAAAACACAAACCAGCACATTACCGAGCCATCATTCGTTTCATACACAGAGCGAAATTCATGGATGGGCGAAAAGAACCATACCTGTAACCAATGAATTTAAAAAGGGCGAGCTGGTCAAGAAGTTCCTTCCAGGCTTGAATCTCGGAGCTTAACCACGACAAAACCAAATGAAACAATAACCATGCTAGGGTGACGACCCAATGGAAGAAGTATGGAGTGACGTGCATTTACTGCACGTCGCTTCCATCCTTCTCACATTCAATTTCGTAGTACACGCCAGCCAACCAAAAACCATCCATTAACCATGCCATTAATTCCATACATTGAAACTTGCGACATATCACTTGCCAATTTCACCACCCCAATCCATATTAACCATTGCCAAAAACCATCCATACCATATATCAAATGTGCCCAATATAACTCAATATAATTCATATAACCACTAACATTGCTAGTTAGGATTAATACTAACTTCCTTTTATTTCATTTGCACATAACCTCTTAACACAGTATAGTATAGTTCCTTTCTTTGAATTTTTTCCATAAGTTTCTTTCCATTGCTCTTGTTTCATGTTGTTTTTAACATGTGTCTTATGCAGGTGTAACAGGTAATGAATCATGGTGATGATATCAAATGTAACAACAATAAATATATGCCATTCATAAGATGGAATTTAGAGCTTAAACTAACATAATCATCACATAAAATGCATTATCCATCTGCCATTATGTCGCAAACAAAACCAAGATTGCATCATCAACCATATAGAACCATGTAAGAAACATCAGAACAACAACATAAAATGTGTGATAAGACTATCTCCGAGCCTCCAGTCTACAAGGGGATCCCACCTACTAGTATTATATATCATTAACATAGTTTAAATAATAGGCTTTACCAATACTTTGTAGGCGAGATTCCTCGTTGCGATTTTTATCGTCAACAAACTGGAGACTCCACAGGGAAATCTGTTTCCAACAGATTAAGAACTCAGAATGTATGGTTTCACAGACCAAGAACAATGGATCAAGAAGGTATAACCAAAATGATTATGCAATAGGGGGAAGTGAGCGGATTTTATGGAAAAATGACCAGGAATTTGGGAATAACTCATGGAAAATGTTAAGTATGAGGGGATTTATCCTTGTATGCATAATCATTCAACCATAATTTTCTCTTGACTTCAAGGATAATTTTTTTTTATGGACTTGCTCTTTTAACTCTCAAATGGATGAAGAAATGGGAAGCAGAAGCGGGAGGTAACCAATTTCTTTATAAGACAACAATGAAAGCAAATAACTTATGCTTTCAGGGGGAACATCATAACAACCGTGTAAGATTGTTATTGACTAACAATACCTTGCAGGAGTGTCACTGTGGCAGAACTGATCCAACCTCTTATTCTTGACCAAAATTAAACTAAAATATGAAAAGAAATAAAAGTCATGACAAAATGGAACTGCAAAATTTTTAAAACATCAGAAATAAAATGGCAGAATTGCAAAAGCAGAAGGAAATCTGTTAAAAGGAAAGAAGAATTTAAACTACTATAAAAGTAGAAATGAAAAGCAATGGTGGAAATGAAAACAAAACTAGACTACTAATATACAAAAAATCCAAACAACTTCAAAACTTTTCAAGTTGGTTCCACGTAGTGTTTTAAGTGAGAACCGTTAGTGTTGTAGGAAAACAATCACTCCTACAAATCTTTTAGAATGTAAGAGTTAGTACCCAGGACAAAAGCGATCTTGAAAGGACCCAACCATAATTTTTGAAATTTTGAGTGTCTTCCCCTATCAACATGAGTTGAATCCCACAACAATACCTTTTTATTGACTTTAAACTTGACAGTTTTGACACTCTTGTTGAAATACTTCTTAACAATCTGTTGTCTCCTTTTTATATTATCCAAGGTAAACATCCTTTGCTCCTTTAAAGCTAGGAACAAATTTATCCTTTGCTCCTTTAAAGCTAGGAACAAATTTATCCTTTGTGAAACATCAAAAGAATTTAATTCTTCGATCTGTAGCATTAACCTTAAGGAAGAAAGTTCCAGCTCAGTAGGCAGGATGACTTCTTGACCATAAACAAGTTGGAAAGGAGTGCAACCAATGCTTACCTTGGTGGTAGTTTGATTTGCCCAAAGGGCGTAAGTGAGGAGAGTTTTCCATTGACGAGGCTTATCTTTGATGAGCCTTTTGACGATTCTCACCAGATTCTTGTTGGTAGACTCAACTTGCCCATTCCCTTGGGGATAATAAGATGATGAGGTGAAATTTTTAACCCCAAACTTGGCTAAAAATTGGGTCAGCTTAGCAGAAATGAAAGTAGGACCATTGTTTGTAATAATTTCCAATGGAAGACCAAATCTGGAAAAAATGTTATTTTCAAGGAAATAAATCACCTGATCATCCGTCGAGTGTTTAAGTGGGACAACTTCAACGCACTTCGTAAAATAGTCTGTGGCTGTCAAAGTAAAAACTTGTCCTACTAAAGATGAAGGATTAATAGGACCAAAAAAATTCAATCCCCACTTTGAAAAAGGAAAGTCCGGGAGGACAGGTTGCAATGGCATGGATGAAAGGTGTTCTTTCCCAACAAATTTTTGGCACTTGTCACAAGATCTTGAAAAAACATAAGAGTAACGAAAGATTGAAGGCCAATAATATCCTTTTCTAATAATCTTGAAAGCAGTGGTTTTAGCAAAAAAATGACCTCCTACATGAATGAAAAAATTTGAAGAACCATGAGTTTCTTGCAACAATTTATGTGCGTCTTCATAGTTTACACAGCGAAGCAACACACCATCAACAGATCTTCGAAACAAGAAGTCTCCTATAATGACGTATCTTGCGGATTCAAGACAGAGTCTTCTCCTTTGATGAGTGTCTAAGTTGTCTGGACATATTTGGTTTTGTATGTAGTAAACTAAATTCTTATACCAAGGATGTTTAGACACAGGAAGAATTTGATTATCAATGTAGAATAGTGCTGATAGGGAACTATCCTATTCATCAATTTCTTCACTATTTTCAGCATGCTGAGCTAAGTGAAGGGCTAAGTCACGTCCCTTGATAGTGGTAGAAGTCATGATATTTAAATCATTCTCCTAGATCTTGGAAAGCCAATGTGCAAGCTTCCTTGAAAGATAAGTCTTTGAGAGAAAAAACTTGACAATAGGTAAAGGAACTTTTACCAACATATGCTTACCTAAGATGAAGTGGCGAAACTTTTCAACAATTTTAACAAGAGCAAAAACATGTTTCTCAATAAAAGAATATTTAAATTCATCATCAGACAAACTTTGAGTCATGTAAACCACTGATTTTTCATTACCTTGGTCATCACTTTGCATTAGGATAGTAGAAACTGCTTCCTCGGTGGAATTAGTATATATCGTGAATTCCTTCTCAAAATCCGGCTTCGCCAAAACCGGTGCGGAACTGATTGCTTTCTTGATCCCTACAAAATAATTTTCGACATCATCTGTCCAAGAAAAAGAATGATATTTCTTAAGCAGATTATGAGTTGGTTTTACCATCACAACAAAATCTGGAACAAACCTATGGATGAAGTTAATAACACCCATAAAATATTGAACCTCTTTCTTGGAAGTGGGAGCAGGCAGATTAAGGATAGCAATGATCCTTTCAAGATCTATGCTTATTCCTGAATCAAAGATAATGTGTCCAAGGAGATTTCCCTTAGTAATGCCAAAAATGGACTTAAAAGGATTTAGAGAGATGCCAAATTTCCTACATCACATGAGAACTCTTTTTAGATGACCAAAATGATCTGATCGGTTTTTAGAGTACACAGTTAAGTCATCAAGGTAGATCTGAATGATATTGCCGATCAAATCGTCGAAAGCTACTTGCATATATCTTTCAAAAGTGGCACCTGCATTAGATAATCCAAAAGGCATACGTTCATAAGCAAAGGTACCCCAATGAGTAATAAAGGTGGTTTTATATTTATTTTCCCTTTTTACCTTGATTTGATTGTAACCGGAAAAAACCGTCAAGTAAGGACATCATCCGTGACCCTGCAACTTGCTGCAAAATCATTTCCATGTTAGGGAGAGGAAAGTGATATTTTATACTAGCCCGATTTAATGCACGAAAATCAACGCATAATCTGATCTGACCGGTTGTTTTCCGAACAATAACCAAATTGGAAACCCATTCAGAATATTTGATCGGAAAGATGATTCCAACTTTCAAGAGTTTTTCTAAATCCTTTCGAATAGTTTCTTCCAGTGCAAGGTTGATAGGTCTTTGTTTTTACCTAACTGGTTTTATGCCTTCCTTGATGGGAATGACATGCTGTATAAGAGAAGGATCAAAACCATGAAGATCCTCATAATACCAAGAAAAAACATTTTGAAATTCACCAATCAGCTTGGCAAACTTCATTTTCTCTTCATCAGAACATTGGGCACCTATTTTAACATTCTTTGGAGACTCAGGCATCCCAATGTTCAAAAAGATAGTTTCACCCACCTTCCTTTTCGACTCCTCTTCTTTATGTTTCTCTTTATTGCCTACATCACTTGATGAAAATGAACTCTTTAGAGGAGTCAAGCCCTTAAAAATCTTGTTATCTTCTATGGATATAATTTCCTTGGGCTTATAAGGTTCATTTTGAATGAAAGCACAGATGCTCTCATCACTAGGGAAGACCTGCTAGGATTCTATATTGTCAGGGATATGTGGACAATATAGAGATTGAAAAGTACAATCAGGTCTGTGTGGCAGAAGTTTCCAATTAAGAGAGGCTGCAAAAACAACTAATCGATCATCCATTGAGTTTAATTCCCTCTTAACATGAGTAATGTTGAAAGATAATAGGTTTCAGATAAGTGCCCAAATAGTTTGGGTGTATTGTTTCATCAAATTGTTTCTAGGAGAGTATATCTTACATGCAAGGTTCACAACAAGCTCAAAATCTCCAAAAAATGTAAGGTGACCACAACCTAGATTATAGGCGTTGTCAATGCCTAATAATAAAGCTTCAAATTCAGTGACATTGTTTGTGCAAGAAAACTCCAACCTGTAAGAAAAGTTATGAATTTTCCCCATAGGAGAGTACAAGATAATTCCAACTCTATTACCTTCACTAGAGCATGAACCATCAAAGTGCATGTGCCACATACCATCATCTAAATCGATTTATTCCAAGGGAATGTTATCCTCCTAGGAAAATATGGAATACACCCCTAGGTCCTCTTCAATATAGCTCACATTAGGTTGTGGGAAACTCTCTATGTAAGGTGAAATCCTTCCCTCTCTAAGGACTATGATGTTTTTACCATTTCGAGGAATAGATAAGTGTGTCCCGTCGAGTGAGAGGTATCCACCCGTCAAAGCTTGCCAATCTCTTCCTAAGATGATTAAGTAATTGTTTACTAGCATATCAATGACCTGAATACTAAGGGTTGTCCTTATTTCAGGGTGTGCGCACAAAACTAAGGTCACATCTTTAATCTCACCTATGGTCGTTTTTTGTAGACTATTATAAGAGAGCATGCTTCTGGCATTTTCATTTGTACAAGACAAGCCTAGATCTTCCATAACAATCTTCAACATTACACTTGGGCCCGAACCGCCATTAATAAGGCAACAATGGGTGATCTTATCCATAATTTTTATAGAAATATAAAAAAGGGGGATTTTTTATAGGGTATCTAAAGTTATGTACACCTACTTTATTTACAGATGAATCCTCTTCATTTACCTCTTCATAGATGTTGGCTACAACATAAGCTTTTCCTTCCATGAATTGATTTAGATGCCTCTGTTGTTCAGGGATGACAACCATGTCCATAAGGGTTACATTTTCTTTGATGTTGGCCAACTGATTCATAATATTGTATTTGGAAGAGGGGAGAGGGGAGGTAGTTCCTTGACTATCAGGAACCTTAGGTACCTGAACAATAGCAATTGGTGAGGATGAGCTCGGGCTAGAAGAATTGCGGGGAGGATCATATTTGCCTTTGGGAGTGTAGGATTTGTTCCTAGTATTGATGATCATGACATCTTTTGGCTCTGCAAAATCTAGGACAATGATGGTAGTTTCTGGTCTTTTACCAAAGATCTTATCTCTGGCGCTCTTCCTTACCTCACATGTGGTTTCCTCATGGTGTTCCTTGTAAAAGTTACACCAACTTCGAGGCATGCTAACTTTAGGCTGAAAATTATTTTCAATTGGATTTCTAAAGGGGGTGCAGAAGAGGATGAAGCTCAAGGGGTGAGAGGGGAGACATTTCCCTTTTTCTCATACACTATCATACGATTATTCATATCTTGTACTAGCTGTAAGAGGGAGGACATGTTTGTCTGTTTAACCAATTTTCCCTGAGGAAGACCTGTTCTTTCGAGTTGTTCTTCATACTCAAAACACGTATGCAGAGCGGAACCAAGGTTATTAATGGCTTTTCCCTCAAGCCTATGATGATAGGGGGATGGTAATGCATTGCAATAATGCATGAAAGTGGCTTGGTTCTGAGGTCGAATGAGTTTAGGGATTTGATTGTATAACTTAGTGAAAAGCAAGTTGAAGGACTTGATGGTCGCACCGTCCTTATAGGCGATGTTATTGTACTCCCATAACTGCTCAGCCGGGATTTTAGATTGCCCATAGGTGGATTTGAACCAATAGACTAACTCCTCCCAAGTAGACAAAATCTTAGGAGGAAGGTCAAATAAATCGGCCGCAGCCTTTCCTTCCAAGGAATTGAAAAATAAGCGCATGCAAGTATTGTTGTCATTGGCTCCTATGTTGTGACAGGAATTAGAAAATGACACCAGGTGTTCATTTGTAGTGACAATGTTATTCTCCAAAAGCCTAGGAAGATGCTCTTTGAATTTAGGAAGTGGACGAGTAGTAGGTGCTAGGTTAAGAGGAGAGGAAACATGCCATGGTGTGGTTGTAGCGTCTTCTTCAAATTGAAAAAACCCATACCTTTTGATGAATTTGGTGGGGTTTGTGGTATATTGGATAGGGACGTGATGGCTATATAAGCTACCAATCACTGACGAAGCTGAAGACTGAGAGGAGGAAGCACTTCCAGTGCCACCAGAGCCATCACTAGATACCATCTTGTGGATGAACTAGATGAATCAAACAAGGTTCTCCTTAGAGCACTTTGTTGGGTAGATAACACAACGTTCCTTCTTCCTATTTTAGCAATAGGATTAATTTTAAGTGATAAGCCTCTTCTCCTCCTAAAAACACGAGGGTCTAAGGACATGAAAAGAAGATCAAAGATCAAGGAACAAGAAGGTTATTGCTGATTTCTAAGCTATCTACGTCTAGCTTCCCAACGTTCTTGGGCACTAATGTCTCGTTCAATTGCTACCCATGAATGCTTAAGCTCAGCCCAAGTATTAGCAGTGTCTAAAATGGTGTTAAATAAATTCAAAGCATGCTGGTCTGATCTTGAAGACCGGGCTCAATATTGGGCTGCCTTGCAACAGGTACAATCATTAAGAAATAAAACAGTCAAAGAATCAATATCAGAAAAATAGATGTATTCGATGATAATCAAGCATAAAAAACAACCAGAGAGACATTGAAGATCTCCCTAGTATGGTCGCCAAATAAATGTTGAGGAAAAGATATGAAATGATCTCACTCAAGCATTTTTAGATCTTGCTTGGCTAAAGAAAGATAGACGAGAATATCACCCTATGTTTATAGCCATCAAAATTTATATCCTAATTCACAAGTATTGATTACAAGTGCTTAGGCTGTTTTTTTTTATAAATGAAAGCTTGCTAGAAAATTCATTATTTATGTAATTTTCTAAATACTCAGATGCTGAAATAAATATAGAGACAAGTAAAAACACCAAGTCAATAATCAAAACAGATGAGACATAAAACAATTGTTTATTTCATTCCAATTTATCAAAAGAATCATTCTCTTTACAAAATTCCCTGAGGAAGTTTTGGACCAAATTCAAACTTAGATGTCCCTGATGAAAACCATACAAAAGGACTTCCGACAGAAAGTAAAAAACTGAACTTTAAAAGCTGGATCAACTTGCCACAGATTGCTGCCCACTCGACTATGCACAATAGCCTTTGTCAGTCATGAAATTTAATTCACAAGTAGACAAGTCTACACAGACTATCAAAGATAGATCAACACCTCTAAAAAACAAGTGTCTGAATGATGTAATTCAACCCTGAATCTTGTTGTCTACAATAGGACCTTGCTATCATAACAAAGAATTAGGCTTCCAATGAATTAAAGAATGAATGAAAACTGAATTATCTCAACAAAACTCAAAGAGCAAACCTTAGTATGCTTCTCCTTCTATCCTCCTCTTATTCCTCCTTTTCCTTTTGACTTTAAGCAATTAGAATTAGTTGAAGTAGTTGAACTACTTCTTTAATTAAGTTAACTAAAACTCACACAACTTTGTTGTTAAGGGGGAAAAGTAATAAAATCATAATAAGAGTTTTTAATAGATAATAACTAGTAGGTGGCACCCCTTGTGACTCCATTTAGTTCTTTAACAATCATAACACAACTAGTTAATCAAACAAAACATCCCTCCTTGTGAATCCCATCACCACTTTCATATTTTGACAATTTATATCAATGATAGTTGAAATTATTTCCGAAAATATATTACCCATATATCCAAAAAATATTGTGCTGTCCAAAATTTCAGAAATCAACTGTTCTCAACAATCAATAAATAAAAACACTTAAAATCCATATTTTCCACTCTGGGAGGCAATCTTTCCTTTGTTTCTGCCACATGAGAGAAATCATCTCTCAGATGCATGCGGGAGGACACAGATTTGGCAGTGTCATTTGAGGGTGAGGAGGGGGAAGAAACGACTTTTCCTTTGTCAGGAGCATGGTGGGCCTCAGTTTTTAACCTTTTTCTTGCATGGGAAGACTGTACTGGTGAGTGGATAGGGGCATCTTGGACAATTTGATTAATAGGTGGAGGGGCAGGTAGAGACAAGTTAGGCCAGCCACGATGTTGGGAGATTTACGGGTGGACAATATCTTGCCATCCATCATTTTCGGGGATCTCAGGTTGTAGTGAAACATGAGGGGGTACTGGGATACCAGGGACCCTTGGGGCTTGGAAGGGAGGCCTTTCATGCCTATGTTGGACCACTCCTTGCCCAATCCAATTAAAAAATCCATCTTGAAATAGTTGGCTTAACTCTTGCGAGTCTGCATCAAAGTGTATAGAGAACCTTGGCCTTCTAGGGTCCCTGTTCCAATTTCATCTTCCTCTGTTACCCCGGCCATGGCTACCTCTGTTGAAAAAGCTAATTCCTGTATGCATTATTGATTAGAAAATAGTTTCTTCAACAACCATACATGACAACTCTTTTAAATATGAAGCAAAGCTTGGCTCAACAACATATCAGACTCATGCAATCCAATCCATAAAAATCGTTTAATACTTGTCAATGAGCAGGGGGTGAACAAGGGTTCTGGGATATGTGAGGGATTGTATTGAGCGAAAAGTGTTAAAATGAGGGGGAATAGATCATGATTACTGCTCACAAACATGAAACAATCAACTGTATTGTAAATCAAAAGAATATATCACTGTAATTCATCCATGTGTGATCCTTTAATTGTCATAATACAAAATTTATCTTAACTATAATTAAATTTTAGGAACAGAGAGTGGATAGTGAATATGGGAAGGCGAGGGGAGTTTTAATGTGCGAAAAGTGAAATAATGGTAGGGAAAAGAACAAATACTATTCATAAAACCAATTAAGTAATCCATAAAAACAACTCTGTATTCAATACAAACGATTCCAACACCAATTAAACAATTACTGTGTGCTAAAACTTGTTCAATGTCCCACATTTAAATCTTCAAACTTTTTCCATTAACACAATGTATCATCATACTCATAATCACTATGCCTTTCAACAGTCTTATTAAGAGAATACTTGTTTCTTTTCATTTAAACACAATCAAAAGGAACACACAGTCACATTGCTCTATCTCTGTCCAACATATATTTCTATAGATTATCAACCACTACCCATTATTCATAATTTCCCAAATCAAACATAGACTCCGGTCTTTCCCAAGTTGAACAAACCCTTTTCAAAACTTGCCCGATTTCATTCTTTTGAAAATATTAACAAATAACTTGCAATAAAACCATAGTACAAAACCGTGCTTCATTTCTGATAGTGCAATAAAGCAAAGCAATGCACGATGTCTACATAAACCATACACAGTAAACAACCAAGTCACAGTCATCATTTTCCCCAACTTGCAATGATCTCGATAAGGACTAATCAAACACACAACAACCACCAACTACAATTGACACCATGTTGCATGAACACAACGACCAACGCATAACGAAAAGAGGCAACCCTTTGACTATAGATTACCATTTACTCCCAATCAACCAATTTAATTAAAAAATGAGCTGGGTTATCGATGCAACTGTCACAACAAAAGGAGGCAACCCCTCGACTATACACCAATTCTCATCCCCAATTTACAACTTTCCAACAAGCCGATCAACAGAGACGAGCCAATACTCAAAGCAATTGTCATAGCCACTCAACCAATTTATGACAATCAACAAGATACCTGACAATAATGCGATTAGTTGGGGTTATCAAAAACAGGCTCTGTAACCATAAACACAAAAATAATTAAGAGTTCGCTCGGTCACCAAGATGACTGGAGGTCGATCATATCAATAGTAGGTAGAAAACCTTCGAAACAAGCACAGTGGAACCACATGATTTTATAACTCTCAGCTTGTGTAGTAATGTGACAGTTCAATATCGGGTAGGGTAGGCAACGATGCAAAGGAGCAACGATTTCTCACTGGACAGTATCAAATACCAAGAACACACAGAGGCATAACTCTCGCGCTATTCTTAAGAGCCGAACCAATTTATAACAATGCCAATGGAAAAGCAGACCCCAAGTATTACCAACAACCATAAAGCATACTTATTGTCATTATGGCCACCCCATAATCAACTGTGTTGATTCCAATACCACAAAAATAAACCCAAGACCAGGCTTTGGAAGATACATAGTGACCAAAAGGTAGTTCGAAAACATACACAACAACCCCATAGCAACCGAATACAACTGAATATGGTTACCATAACTGTAAGGAGGCTGCCAACAAGGCTAAATAGAGAGAAACCCTCCAACAAGATACCCATAACTACTTAAAACAACAGAGAGCCATCACAACTTCCACTGCACAGAACAACCAACGAAATAGAAAAAAAAATCAATCTTTCCATTTGCAAACGAATAGCCATACATTCATTCCAGAGAAAACACTCACGCGTTTACACAACTGTCAATATTAGGAAAACACAATCCAACATATTATCGAGCCATTGTTCATTTCATACATAGAGCGAAATTCATGGATGGGTGAAAATAACCATACCTGTAACCAATGACTTTAAAAAGGGCGAGCTGGTCGAGCAGTTCCTTCCAGGCTTGAATCTCTGAGCTTAACCACAACAAAACCAAATGAAACAATAACCATGCTAGGGTGACGACCTAGTGGGAGAAGTATGGAGTGACGTGCATTTACTGCACATCACTTCCATCCTTATCACATTCAATTTCGTAGTACACGACAGCCAGCCAAAAACCATCCATTAACCATGCCATTAATTCTATACATTGAAACTTGCGACATATCACCTGCCAATTGCGCCACCCCAATCCATATTAACCATTGCCAAAAGCCATCCATACCATATATCAAATGTGCCCAATATAACTCAATATAATTTGTATAACCACTAATATTGCTAGTTATGATTAATACTAACTTCCTTTTATTTCATTTGCACATAACCTCTTAACATAGTATAGTATAGTTCCTTTCCTTGAATTTTTTCCATAAGTTTCTTTCCATTGCTCTTGTTTCATGTTGTTACTAACATGTGCCTTGTGTAGGTGTAACATGTAATGAATCATGGTGACAATATCAAATGTAACAACAGTAAATATAAGCCACTAATAAGTTGGAATTTAGAGCTTAGAATAACAAAATCATCACATAAAATGCATTATCCATCTGCCATTATGTCACAAACAAAACCAATGTTGCATCATCAACCATATAGAACCTTGTAAGCAACATTGAAACAACATCATAAAATGTGTGATAAGACTATCTCCGAGCTTCTAGTCTACAAGGGGGTCCCACCTATTAGTATTATATATCATTAGCATAGTTTAAATAATAGCATTTAGCAATACTTTGTGGGCGAGATTCCTCGTTGCGATTTTTATCGTCAACACTTTCCTCCTCCCAACTCAGCGACAGTTAGGGACGAAGGTTACTCTCCTCCTCCCAGCTCAACGACAGTTAGGGACAGAGGTTACTCTCCTCCTCCCAGCTCAGTGTCAGTTAGGGATGAAGGTTGCTCTCCTCCTCCCGGCTCAATAACAGTTAGGGACGGAGGTTAATCTCCTCCTCTCGCGGGATCTTGGTAGCAGTTTTCACTATACCAAGAAAATAGGTATTCCTCAGTACTTCCTCAGTCAGTCACCAGCCTCGTTTATCAACTTGTATCATAACCCTGCTAGCCATTTCCTGTGACCAAAATACACTCATTTCTTAGTTCTTCCTTGAACCTGAGAGCTTAGTCTCTCGTCTCTGCACTCTTCGTCGGTCTTCCTCTGCCCACCACACCTTCCTTTCTTTCCTTCCTCAACAAGATTGCATGTGTCCTAAATTCCCAGTCCATGGTTAGGTCTGAAATCCTTATAGATGGGAACCCTGCCCCATTCCCTCAGTAACTCTTGAGAAGGTATTCCCACCTACCATCCTGACTGTAATTCATTCCTGGGTCAAAGGATTGTTCTGGTCCTGACCAATTAAATCCAACAAAGTACTGGTTTGGTGGGGGGGTTATCTCAACCATTCTCGATTCCCCTCACCATCTCTTTCATAACATCTGTGGTCTCTATTGGAAAACCCCCCTTTCAACAGTTATGCAACACTTATCCATTTTCTATTAATAACAAGAATTACATTCATTGACCTTTTATACAGAGGTTCATCAAATCAAACATTCACACATATCGAGTTTTCCATAGTCTCTTGGCCGATATATTTATATTTACAAAATGGGGGAAATAGAGGTGTTACATGCTCCCCTCGATTATAACTTGTTGCTAGGGAAAAGTTTGTTCTATGCTATGACTGTCGTCGCTTCATCAGTTTTTCAATGCATCCATTTCCCTCATCAAGGTAATATTGTGACCATCGATCCGTTAGATTACTGCACCCCCAACACTCGCACTCAAACGACCAAAAACATTCCTTTTATGGGAGACTAAAAAATTACTTATGAAAGAGTTGGGGTAGGTCTCTTGAAAGACTCTTTGCTCATGGGTACCTTTCCTACACCTCTTCCTCCCACTATACATGATTTGAAAATGGGTGAGTAGTTAGTCTACACAAGTTTTCAATAAAGAATCGTTTTCTGAAGAATTATTTTCATAAGAATTAAAGGGCATATGAGTCCATTATTAACCATGCTTTTAAACAATAATACATAACACACATGAACTCAAAATGGAATAAGCATATGAAAAGACAAGAGAGAGACAACCGATGTTGGTAACGAAGTTCGTCCCTCCTGGGCTACATCTCCAGACCTGCTTCAATTGGAATATGGATCACTTTCATTCCTTCTTCAAAAGATGTTGGGACCTTCTCTAAAGTGATTACATAAGAGATGCCTTCTCCGTCAATGAAGATTCAAGATGACTACTCACACTCATATCTCTCCATACATCAAGAAGGATAATTCCTCACATGAATAAGTCTCTCAATGCTTAGAAGTAGTAGCACTATGGTTCTCTAACTCCACTCATTAATTCCTCATTACTCTCCCTTTCTACATAGGGCTCACATAAGACATTATATAGTTTTGCCTCACTCTTAAAAAAGAGCATTAATTCCTAGATCCACAATAATAGGATCTAATTACAAAAGAGGAAAAACAAGATCCATAAATGTAGGATCTCAAACTATCTTCAAGAACATAATGGGAAAAGTCTCAAAACCACCCAAAGACTCTTCATCCATGCCCTTGATTCTCTCAACCTACTAGTGAGAAAATTGGAAAATTGGTATGAGGTGGTTTTCTCACATAAAAACCAATTTCCATAATTACAATTTTAATGAATAATACGTGAGTCACACTTTCCCTCACAATTATTAATCATTTTACAAAAATGCATTAAGTGCATGATTTTTTTTTTAAAACTCATTTAAAGCATAATAAAATGCATGAGAATCTCACAAAGAATAAATCAAATAAAATGATAAATGCATGAGACTTATCGCACAAAGCATTAATAAAAATGCGTGAGATTATAAAACTCATAAAAGCATAAATTCACCACTTTCACCACTTTGTCGCCAACTTCAAATCAACTTGGTGAACAAAGTAAAAGTCCTTCCATGTGTGGATATCCTCCCGGATCACACCTCCCTACGAAAGAACCTTTTGGTCTCCAAAAGTATCAACTTTATCTGTATGCAAATGTCTTCAAAAGGCACATTCCCTCAAGACTCCTTCACTCACGTACTTCGAAATCAGAATGTAAAGCCAACACCTGCAACTGCTGCAAAGAAAATGTCTGGAAAAAGGCACACCCCTGTCTCCTTCACCTCTGTTCTTTGGAGCTGAAATGTCAAAGCCCACATCTGCATAAATTTGCAACCTGTAGTTGATGACCTGTATTTCAATCTTTGGAGTGCCTTACTTGCCAAGAGTTTATAATCAGACTCATTGGTCAAGTTTACAAGGAATGCCAAAATGGCTTAGTAAAATCGCCCCATTCAACTGATTACATGATGATTACAAAGAAACCAATCAAGGCTTAGGCATGGAATAAAATGCCTCTCACTCTCTTCCTCACTTAAGATTGGCTGAAAGCCCTTTTTTTAATGCTTCATCATCAATTTTTACAAATCAATATTGGCCAAAATATGCACTAACGAAAAAACTATGGTCTTTACATGGCAATTACATCCAATTTTTGAAGGCAATTTTTATGTGACAAAATGTCGAATGCACTAGTGGTGAAAAATCCAAATCCCACTACAAAATGTGTGCAATAGGAAAAAATAAATGCCCCTTGATTGCCATCTTTCTTCATCATGGAAAACTTTCACAAATAATGGCATCCATAGATTTAAATTCCACCAAGCTCTCGGTTCTATGTTCAGGTCCTGTAATCATAAAAGTTGTGGCCTCGACACTTGTCAATGGCTTCTCAACGTAGGAAACAAAATTTGAGCTCGATGGCCTCCAAACTTGGCTCCATGGTATCCTATGTACAAAGCTCACATGTCCACGACAATGGCCCTGCTCTCGGCTCTCTGCAAACGAGTTGAAAAACCTGCCTGTTGTGCGAGGGAAACAACCTCCATCAAACACTTGGTTTCTTGGCCAAATATGCATATGTCTTCAACATGGTGAATGGTTGATGAGAGCTCTTAATATGGTCAACTCGGTGACAAGATACGACTTTTGCACTAGACACTGCGATGCCGAGTCATGGAGACTAAAGCCAGAATTGTTGCTTGCATATGGAATACAATTTCTTAGGATGATGAATAATCCAACAAAAACCTTGGAACTTCTTTTGCATCTGTTTTGTTGCAAATACTGCTTCGTGTGCAAACAAATTTCAAAGGTCGTTGGCTGCTGAAATGAGTGCCTCTTGGGAAATGGACCCTCTGAGATTGCAGATCGATTTAGTTTAAGGGTGATATAGTTTGAGCAGAATGCACTCTTAGAATGGCATATCTAAGGATGTTGTAATACCGTGTACTTGTTACTAGGTAATTCACATGTTGAAGGCGTTCGACCCTCCCGCGCTTCCATAAAACGAATAATTTCTTGCACATTTCACTTCCTTTCTTTAGCACCAGTATCATTCAAAGTTTGACGATATTCATCGACATTATAAAGCCGAATATAAGCTCGGAAATGTCAACATTTGCAACATATTTATTGAGATACTATATGCATAGTGACTGATTAAGAAGAGCCATAACATCGTCTGAGTTGCAATTGTGTTTTTCTCTGCTGCAAAACATGTTAAGTAACATAAATAATTCAATTTTGCAGAAATGATAACCACTTCTTACACAACCAATCGAAGATGCCTTCCTTCTGCAACTATGTTTCTTCAGAGATCGGTGCTGGAACATTGATCACAAGCTCTTTTGTAGCCTCTTTCTTGGTGGGCATTTTAGCAATCTTCATGCTGCTTTGTTTATGACAAATTTCAAGATATAACTTCCAACACTTCTTCTCTCAATGGCCACAGATTTTGTAGTAACCCCAAAAATTCCTTCGTTTTCCATTCAACGATGCATTCATGACAAGAGGACTCGAAAGGTGTGGTTTCTAATTTGTCTCACTTCCCGTGGACACATCTATCTTATTAACCCAAACTTTCTTCGTTTGATGCTTGGCTACATCATGATTAGAAGATGTAATGCATAAATCATTTTTCTTACATTCAAGAAAAGAATTTGAATGACTTTCATACCTTCCTGAGTTGTCCTTGATGTAGACCTGACGAGGACTAGGACCAGATGATTTGACTCCTCTCTTGGAATCCAATGATGTAGAAATGGTTTTTGAAGTGGCTCTTACTTCAATGAAATTTGAGCACTCTCCAATCTCCTGTTGACCGTATCCCAAACCTACAAATCGTGGTCTTTGTACCACCTCTAATGGTTGAGTGAATCCTTGGCCATGAATGCCAAGTCCACCTCCTTTGTATCCCATCATCATGAGGAGCTTCATGCCCACGTTAGTTTCATACTGAGAATAAATTGAACATGAAGAAACATCATATACATCGGTTTGAGTTTGTGCATCCACGGTAGAAGGCTCTTTGTCTTCCATTCGTTCACCATGCTGAAACTTAGCCAAGAGATCATCCTTGGTTTGCGATTCGAGTTGCAATTCTTCAATAATTCCGTTGAGGACTTCTCCATGAAGCTAAGATCTCTCTTGAAGATCTTTCTTCTCTTCTTATGCAACCTACAAAAGTCTCCTCAACTCTACATTTTCAACTTGAATGTTGCGATTTATCTCTTCTAATTCTTGAAGTCTTTCTGCTCGCTTCACTCATTTTCCCATCCTGCAAAGCAGTCAGCTTTATCTGATACCACTTGATTTGAAAATGTGCGAGTACTTACTCTACACAAGTTTTCAATCAAGAATCGTTTTCTGACAAATTATTTGCATAAGGATTAAAGGGCATATGAGCCCACTATTAACCATGCTTTTAAACAATAATACATAACACACATGAACTCAAAATGGAATAAGCATATGAAAAGATAAGAGAGAGACAACCGATGTTGGTAACAATGTTCGTCCCTCCTGGGATACGTCTTGGGACCCACTTCAATTGGAATACAGATCACTTTCATTCCTTCTTCAAAAGATGTTGGGACCTTCTCATAAGTGATTACATAAGAGATGCCTTCTCCTTCAATGAGGATTCAAGGAGACTACTCACACTCATATATCTCCATACATCAAGAAGGATAATTCCTTACATGAATAATTCACTGAATGCTTAGAAGTAGTTGCACTATGGCTCTCTAACTCCACTCATTAATTCCTCATTACTCTCCCCTTCTACATAGGGCTCACATAAGGCATTATATAGTTTTGCCTCACTGTCTCTTAAAAAAGAGCATTAATTCCTAGATCCATAATAATAGGATCTAATTACAAAAGAGGAAAAACAAGATCCATAAATGTAGGATCTCAAACTATCTTCAAGCACATAATGGGAAAAGTCTCAAAACCACCCAAAGACTCTTCATCCATGCCCTTGCTTCACTCAACCTACTAGTGAGAAAATTAGAAAATTGGTATGAGGTGGTTTGCTCAAATAAAAACAAATTTCTGTAATTACATTTTTAATGAATAATACGGGAGTCACACTTTCCCTCACAAGTATTAATCATTTTACAACAATGAATTAAGTGCATGAGTTTTTTTTAAAAACTCATTTAAAGCATAATAAAATGCACGAGCATCTCACAAAGCATAAATCAAATAAGATGATAAATGCATGAGACTTATCTCATAAAGCATTAATAAAAATGTGTGAGATTATAAAACTCATAAAAGCATAAATTCACCACTTTCACCACTTTGTCGCCAACTTCAAATCAACTTGGTGAACAAAGTAAAAGTCCTTCCATGTGTGGAGATCCTCCCAACTCACGCCTCCCCACAAAAGAACCTTTTGGTATAAAAAAGTGTCAACTTTATTTGTATGCAAATGTCATCAAAAGGCACATTCTCTCAAGACTCCTTCACCCACGTACTTCAGAATCAGAATGTAAAGCCAACACCTACAACTACTGCGAAGCAAATGTCTAGAAAAAGGCACACCCCTGTCTCTTTCACCGTTGTTCTTCGGAGCTGAAATGTTGAAGCCCACATCTGCATAAATTTACAACCTGTAGTTGATGACATGTATTTCAATCTTTGGATTACCTTACTTGCCAAGAGTTTATAATCACACTCATTGGTCAAGTTTACAAGGAATGCCAAAATGGATTAGGAAAACCACCTCATTCAACTGATTACATGATGATTACAAAGAAGCGAATCAAGACTTAGGCATGGAATAAAATGCCTCTCACTCTTTTCCTCACTTAAGAGTGGCTGAAATCCCTTTTTACAATGCTTCATCATCCATTTTTACAAAACAATATTGGCCAAAATATGCACTAATGGCAAAACTATGGTCTTTACATGGCAATTACATCAAATTTTTGAAGGCAATTTTTATGTGCCAAAATGTCGAATGCACTAGTGGTGAAAAACCCAAATCCCAGTACAAAACGTGTGCAATAGGCAAAATAAATGCCCCTTGATTGCCATCTTCCTTCATCATGGCAAACTTTCACAAATAATGTCATCCATAGTTTTAAATTCCACCAAGCTCTCGGTTCTATGTTTAGGCCCTGTAATCATAAAAGTTGTGGCCTCGACACTTGTCAATGGCTTCTCAACGCAGGAAACGAACTTTGAGCTCGATGGCCTCCAAAATTGGCTCGGTGGTAGCATATGTACAAAGCTCAGCTGTTCACGACAATGGCCTTGCTCTTGGCTCTCTGCAAACAGGTTGAAAAACCTATCTGTTGTGTGATGGAAACAACCTCCATTAAACGCTTGGTTTCTTGGCCAACTCTGCATATGTCTTCGACATGGTGAATGGTTGATGAGAGCTCTTAAGATGGTCAAATCGGTGCCAGGCTACAACTTTTTCATTAGACACTGTGATGCCAAGTCATGGAAACTAAAGCCACAATTGTTGCTTGCATCTCGAATACAATTTCTTAGGATGATGAATAATCCAACAAAAACCCAGGACCTGCTTTTGCATCTGTTCTGGTGCAAATACTGCTTCTCGTGCCAACAAATTTGAAAGGTCGTTGGCTGCTGAAATGAGTGCCTCTCGGAAAATGGACCCTCTGAGATTGCAGATCGATTTAGTTTAAGGGTGATATAGTTTGAGCAGAATGGACTCTTGGAATGGCATATCTCAGGATGTTCATAATACTGTGTACTTGTTACTAAGTAATCTGCACATTGAAGGCGTTCGAGCCTCCCGCGCTTCCATAAAACGAATAATTTCTTGCACATTTCACTTCCATTCTTTAGCACCAGTATCGTTCAAAGTTCGACGATATTCATCAGCATTATAAAGTTGAAGATAATCTCTTTACGCGTGAATACACCTTGCAAGAGGAATGTCTTTGGGCATGATAGTTACCATCTTCGCATCAATGGCACATAATTTGAAACATACCCACGAGATAGGGCTTTGCAACCTCCTGAAGAGAAAACACTCAGATTTTGAAATCAATTCGGTTGTATGTCCACTGCCAATTGCTGAAGAAAAAAAAATGATATGTAGATCTCCTCACAAATTTATTTGCCAGAGAGGTCGTAGTTGCAAATCATAAAGGCATCACCGTTGCAGATGATCCGTGTGCTGCCACTAACTTTGAGATAATTTCGCCACCTTGATTGGGTGCAGTCAATCCGTAGCTGAACACATCATTCTTAGATATGATTTATATAAAATGGCAGACCGTTGCAGATCATAATGGCGATGAATTTGTAGATAAAACTTTTGCCAGATTGTATCGCATGTGAATTTGTGGAAATTCTTTACAGTATTCCTTTTTGCTGAATTCCATGCCAGCGAATGACAACTGCAAAATATAGAACCTTCTTTCCACGTGGAAACTCGGGCCTGTTGACGGTTCAAATCTCCACTTTGGTTCTTTTGTAGATTTGCATATCACAACGTAATTCTTTTGGATCCGGAGCTAGATTCATGGGACGCTCCGTTCGTTGTCGTTGAAGGCAGGATCCGTTGGGTGACATGTATTCATTCATCTCCACCTCATATCTCAACAACAACATGGCTACCGGAGCTTGCTTGTATGTTTGGATCAAATCCTTGAATCACATCACAGTTTTGGGTTGATGAATGCAACAAAACACAAACAACACAACTTATTTTCTTTTCTTAGCATATCTGGTGTTTTCCATGCAGTTGGGATTCACCATGCTCTTGATTTAAAAACTGGTTAGAGGACTCGTAGCATTTCTCTGATATTTGAACAGATTCCCTTTATCCGTGAAAAACGTGTTCGAATTCTGGAGTATGTGAATTATTGAAGAATTCATTCAATAAAGGAATTTGATATGATGCTTTGTCTCACTTGGAAGGTGTAGTTTCTGCTCGGACAGAGAATTCAAATTTCCGTTCACGATTTGATTGATTCCTTCAACAACTGCTATAGTCGATAATTCCCAACAACTTCCATAGGAGCTTTGGTCATTGACGACAATCACGACTCCCTTTTCTCTCCAGTCAATGGAATCTGGCAAATCCTTGCCGTCCGAATATTAGTATCGAGGGTTGGGAGAATTGGACAAGCGTTTCTTGGTATCCATCTTGGCACCCAAATATGTAGCCTTGAATTCCGCATGGCTCAGATCTTTGCTGTCATAGTCAATGATGGAAAAATATGCTCTGGAAGCACAGCTACTCTCAACTCTGTGTTTTGCAATTGATGGAGCTAGGTTTTGCAATGTGAAAATCTCCTTCAATGATCAGGATGCTGGCTGCAATCATGGCGCCAAAGAGGTAAAACCTCAATCTCGAACATAATCAAACCTGGTATCGATCTGGTTTGTGTGAAGATAAATCGCAGGTATCTTTGCAACTACAGATTTTTCTTCTCATGCTTACTGAGTCTCGTCCTTCATGGAATCGTTTTTACCATAGACTTGTTGGCCACCACATCATCCTCAATTTGTTCTTTGATATTTATGAAACCTTCAAAACTCTATTACTGGTTTACATGGCTACCAGAATAATTGGTAAAAGGCATTCATCATTTTATTTTAGTGCAATTTTCCAATTGCTCAAACAGACTCTTTTGCGATGGCAATGTCAACATTTGCAACATATTTATTGAGATACTATAGGCATAGTGACCGATTAAGAAGAGCCATAGCATCGTCTGAGTTGCAACTGCGTTTTTCTCTGCTGCAAAACATGTTAAGTAACATAAATACTTCAATTTTGCAGAGATGATCACCACTTCTTACACAACCAATCGAAAGTGCCTTCCTTCTGCAACTACGTTTCCATTGATCACAAGATCTTTCGTAGCCTCTTTCTCGGTGGGCATTTTAGAAATCTTCCTGCTGCTTGGTTTATGGCGAATTTCGGGATACAACTTCCAATACTTCTTCTCCCAATGGCCATTGATTTTGCAGTAACTGCAAAAATTCCTTCGTTTTCCATTCAACGATGCATTTGTGACATGAGGACTCGGAAGGTGTGGTTTCTGATTTGTCTCACTTTCCGTGGAAACATCTATCTTCTTAACCCAAACTTTCCTTGTTTGATGCTTGGCTACATCATGATTAGAAGCTGTAATGCAAAAATCATTTTTTTTACGTTCAAGAAAAGAATTTGAATGACTTTCATAACTTCCTGAATTGTCCTTGATGTAGACCCGACGAGGGCTAGGACTAGATGATTTGACTCCTCTCTTTGAATCCAATGATGTAGAAATGGTTTTTGAAGTGGCTCTTGATTCAACGGACTTTGACACTCTCCAATCTCCTCTTGACCGTATCCCAAACCTGCAAATCATGGTCTTTGTACCACCTCTAATGGTCGAGTGACTCCTTGGCCATGAATGCCAAGTCAACCTCCTCTGTATCCCATCTTCGCGAGGAGTTTCATACCCATATTAGTTTCATACTAAGAAGAAATTGAACATCAAAAAACATCATATACGTTGGTTTGAGTTTGTGCATCCAGGGTAGAAGGCTCTTTGTCTTCCATTCGTTCACCATGTTGCAACTTAGCCAAGTGATCATCCTTGGTTTGCAATTCGAGTTGCGATTCTTCAATAATTCCATTGAGGACTTCTCCATGAAGCTGGGATCTCTCTTGAAGCTTTTGCTTCTCTTCTTCTACAACCTGCAAAAGTCTCCTCAACTCTGCATTTTCAGCTTGAATGCTGTGATTTATCTCTTCTAATTCTTAAAGTTTTTCTGCTCGCTTCGCTCCTTTTCCCATCCTACAAAGCAGTCATCCTGCTCTGATACCACTTGATCTAAAAATGGGTGAATACTTACTCTACACAAGTTTTCAATTGAGAATAATTTTTCGACGAATTATTTGCGTAAGGATTAAAGAGCATATGATTCCATTATTAACCATGCTTTTAAACAATAATACATAACACACATGAACTCAAAATGGAATAAGCATATGAAAAGCCAAGAGATAGACAACCGATGTTGGTAACGAAGTTCGTCCCTCCTCGGCTACGTCTCCGAACCTGCTTCAATTGGAATATAGATCACTTTCATTCCTTCTTCAAAAGATGTTGGGACCTTTTCATAAGTGATTACATAAGAGATGCCTTCTCCTTCAATGAGGATTCAAGAAGACTACTCACACTCATATCTCTCCATACATCAAGAAGGATAATTCCTTACATGAATAAGTCTCTCAATGCTTAGAAGTAGTAGCACTATGGTTCTCTAACTCCACTCATTAATTCCTCATTACTCTCCCCTTCTACATAGGGCTCACATAAGGCATTATATAGTTTTGCCTCACTCTCTCTTAAAAAAGAGCATTAATTCCTAGATGCACAATAATAAGATCTAATTACAAAAGAGGAAAAACAAGACCCATAAATGTAGGATCTCAAACTATCTTCAAGAACATAATGGGAAAAGTCTCAAAACCACCCAAAGACTCTTC
>ML791452.1:246938-318682 GCA_009831015.1 Picea engelmannii
AGTCTCAAAACCACCCAAAGACTCTTCATCCATGCCCTTGATTCTCTCAACCTACTAGTGAGAAAATTGGAAAATTGGTATGAGGTGGTTTTCTCACATAAAAACCAATTTCCATAATTACAATTTTAATGAATAATACGTGAATCACACTTTCCCTCACAAGTATTAATCATTTTACAAAAATGAATTAAGTGCATGAGTTTTTAAAAAAAACTCATTTAAAGCATAATAAAATGCATGATCATCTCACAAAGCATAAATCAAATAAAATGATAAATGCATGAGACTTATCTCACAAAGCATTAATAAAAATGCGTGAGATTATAAAATTCATAAAAGCATAAATTCACCACTTTCACCACTTTGTCGCCAACTTCAAATTAGCTTGTGAACAAAGTAAAAGTCCTTCCATGTGTGGAGATCCTCTTGGATCACGCCTCCCCACAAAAGAACCTTTTGGTCTTCAAAAGTATCAACTTTATCTGTATGCAAATGTCTTGAAAAGGCACATTCCCTTAAGACTCCTTCACCCACATACTTAGGAATAAGAATGTAAAGCCAACTCCCACAAAGCAAATGTTTGGAAAAAGGCACACCCTTGTCTCCTTCACCTCTGTTCTTCGGAGATGAAATGTTGAAGCCCACATTTGCATAAATTTGCAACCTGTAGTTGTTGACATGTATTTCAATCTTTGGAGTACCTTACTTGCAAAGAGTTTATAATCATACTCATTGGTCAAGTTTACAAGGAATGCCAAAATGGCTTAGGTAAATCGCCTCATTCAACTGATTACATGACGATTACAAAGAAGTGAATCAAGGCTTAGGCATGGAATAAAATGCCTCTCACTCTATTCCTCACTTAAGAGTGGCTGAAAGGCCTTTTTAAAATACTTCATCATCAATTTTTACAAAGCAATATTGGCCAAAACATGCACTAATGGCAAAACTATGGTCTTTACATGGCAATTACATCAAATTTTTGAAGGCAATTTTTATGTGCCAAAATGTCGAATGCACTAGTGGTGAAAAACCCAAATCACACTACAAAACGTGTGCAATAGGAAAAAATAAATGCCCCTTGATTGTCATCTTCCTTCATCAAGGCAAACTTTCACAAATAATGGCATCCATAGTTTTAAATTCCACGAAGCTCTTGGTTCTATGTTCAGGCCCTATAATCATAAAAGTTGTGGCCTTGACACTTGTCAATGGATTCTCAACGCAGGAAACGAACTTTGAGCTCAATGGCCTCCAAAATTGGCTCGGTGGTAGCCTATGTACAAAACTCACCTGTCCACGACAATGGCCCTGCTCTTGGTTCTCTGCAAACGGGTTGAAAAACCTACCTGTTGTGTGATGGAAACAACCTCCATCAAACACTTGGTTTCTTGGCCAAATTTGCATATGTCTTCGACATGGTGAATGGTTGATGAGAGCTCTTAAGATGGTCAACTTGGTGCCAGGCTATGACTTTTGCACTAGACACTGCGATGTCAAGTCATGGAAACCAAAGCCATAATTGTTGCTTGCATCTAGAATACAATTTCTTAGGATGATGAATAATCCAAAAAAAACCCTAGAACTGCTTTTGCATATGTTCTGGTGCAAATACTGCTTCGTGTGCCAACAAATTTGAAAGGTCATTGGCTGCTGAAATGAGTGCCTTTCGGGAAATGGACCCTTTGAGATTACAGATCGATTTAGTTTAAGGGTGATATAGTTTGAGCATAATGGAATCTTGGAATGGCATAACTCAGGATGTTCGTAATACTGTGTACTTGTTACCAGGTAATTTGGACGTTGAATGTGTTCGAGCCTCCCGCACTTACATAAAACGAATAATTTCTTACCTCACTTTACCTTGTCCCAACCACCTTAGCTGCAAAGTTTGCAAGGGAAGGAAAACTTTCTTCACTGTTTCATTTGGAATTATGCCAAAATCACTAAAGGATTCATGAGATAGTTGCAGAAAGGTGCCCCTTTTATTTGGGATGCAATCGCTCAACGCTCATTTGATTCTCTTAAGTATGCCTTAATGAACACACCTCTTTTGCACCACCAAATTATGCAAAAGATTGTATCCTTTATTTGGTTCCTCTTCTTCCACTATTGTTATGGTGTTAGTACAAGAGGATGATGACGACACCGAACATGTGATCTAGTATTTGAGTAAAAGTCTATCAGGTCCCGAACTCCGATATTCACATGTCGAAAAGTTGGCTTTGGCAGCAATTATTTCCATCCAAGATTTCGCCATTATATTCTGTTACGCACTCCATTCTCCAAGAATTCGATCTTGAGTTTTCCAAATCCAAGGCGAAGAAATCATTTGTTTTTGTAGAATTAATTTGCGATCTTCCCCATACCGATGAGGATATTGAGCCCAATGATTCTCTTCCCAATGAATCCTTGTTCCTCATTAGTACGTCCGATCTATGGTATGGATATATTCTTCTCTATCTCCAAACTCAACGCTTTCAGCTTAAAATTTCACGTGATGAATGACGTCGCATTAGACACCATTTAAAGCGCTACCTTATCATTGGTGACACCTTGTATCATCGTGGCATTGATACTGTCTTACGACATTGCTTAACCATGAAGAGGCTGAACAAGTTTTAAATTACTGTCACCTCAAAGCCTGTGGTGGTCATCTTTCTGGGATGGCTACAACCCAAATTTTTTTACGTGTCAGTTATTTTTTTCCTTCCATATTCAAAGATTGCATTGAGACTGTTAAAAAATTCCCACCATGTCAAATCTTTCAGAAGAAAGCACGTACCCACCCAACTCCACTTCATCCCATTGTCACCGTCCGCCCCTTTGCAAAATGGGGCATCGATTTTATGCAATGTAAGCCTACCTCAGTGAGGGGGCACGATTATATTATCATTGCCATCGATTATTTCACTAAATGGGCTGAGGGTATGCCTACATTCCTTAACGATGGATGCAATGCATAATTTTTTGTGATCAATCACATCATCACTCGATTCGATGACCTACAAGCTATTGCAACTGATCATGGATCCCATTTCCAGAACCAGATGATGGGTGAATTGCGCACCAAGTTAGGTTTTCGCCATGACAATTCATCCCCCTACTACCCTCAGGAAAATGGACAAGTTGAAGCCATCAACAAAGTCCTGAAAACCATGCTTCAACGCATGGTGGGAGTAAACAAAACCTCTTGGCACTTACAACTCTTCTCTGCACTTTGGGATTATCAAATTTCAGTTAAAACTGCAACTGGATTTACACCCTTCTAGTTGGTATACATGATAGAAGTGGTATTACCGATCAAATGTGAGATTCCTTCATTGAAACTCATCGTAGAACTCCTAATCCATACTTCTGCTGAAGAGGAATGATTCTTATATCTAACCAAGATGGATGTAACCTATTGTGATGCTTCTCTCATCAACGAGACATATAAAAAACGCATGAAAAATCAATATTATAAGTCCATCCAACCTCCCACTTTTGCAGAAGGAGATCTAGTCCTAGTCTATGATCAAGATCATGACAAAATGAGGGAAAAAAAGTTAGAACCCATGTGGCATGAGCCATACATCATAAAACACGTGTTACATAGAGGTGCCTACAAGTTAGTAGACTACGATGGAATATCTCTCGGTGAGCCCCGAAATGGGATTTACCTCAAGAAGTACTATGCATAGAATATTTCACATATGTGTTTTGTACATTACTATACTATATACTTTTGACTTGGTGTGTTTTTTCTTTTGCGTGCATGAGTTTTTCCTTAGCTGCTTATACTTTTCATTGTGATTGAATGCACATATGACATCATCCTTTCCCATCTATTTTGGGTTTGCAGATGGCGCTAGTCGACATACCCAAAATATTGTTTTTGCAGCTTGGGTCATCTAACACTCTGGCGAGTTAGTGAGTTCAAAAGGAATTTGCCTCGGATCTGCAACCAATAACGTTGCAGAGTATCATGCCGTCATCAGAATTTTAACCGAAGCCTCTTCTCTAGGTATATCTCAATTGATTATCAACCTCAATTCTCAACTCGTGGTCTATCAACTAAATTGTGAATACGTCGTTCGCAACTCAACTTTACTATGTCTCCATCTAATAGTTCATCGTCTCGAAAGAGCTTTTGAATTTCTCGAATACAGACATCTATTGAGAGAACTCAACATGATCACGGATTCATTAGCGAATTACATGTTAGATTGGTATATTGCGCATAGATAAACATTTGGAACATAAAGCATATGTATAAAAACATCACATAAAACAAAATACAACATAGGTAGCCACCGCAAAACTCGTTTATATATATAAGATTGATAGCAAAAGTTTTTGTCAAAATACATCATACAAAAGTACATAACAGGGCAAAACATGGGCCTTTATGCCCATAGAATCATCATAAAGACTACAAAATGACTGGAGACTCTACTCATCCCCTGCATCACATTGTGCTCCGCATAGCACACTACCGCTCTTGCCACCCATAGTAGCAAATGATTGAGGCCTTTGGAGATCCCAAATGTATCCCTCTGAAGGTGTAGAGGCACATCTCGCCTCCTCAGGGGAGTAACACCCATGGTCAAACCACGAAGATTCCTCTCCACCTCCTGGAGTCCTCCCACTACGAAATCATGCTCTACCGCCACCTGTGCACCTCTGCGATGTCCTAATGTTGGAATCTCTGGCGGACGTGAAGCACCTCTATCTGCATGATGAAAACAAAGTGACTTAGATCTCGTTGTACAACCAAAAACATATATAAAAAAGAAAAATATTGCTACAAGTTTTTGGTCTTTCGTACTTGATGCGTCCCACTGTATACCCTCAAGAAGCACCAAGTTCGCACTACAACTGAAATCCACCCCAACATATGGGAAATCCTCGATCACCACCAACTACCTCCTCCACCATGAAAATAAGTCGACAATAAATCTAAAAGCCGAGGGCTCATTCCCCAATCTAGGGGAAAGACTAATCCATCTCTCCATGTGGGGCTCAGTCAGAGGGTGTGCTATTAATGCAACCTGTGGTTGCATCTTTGGAACCCGCTCCAGGAAAAATGAGACCAAGAAAGAACCATATCCAAAATATTGTTTCCTTCCCGTTCTACATTTGGATATATGCTCTTTAAGATTCCTTAAAAACCTTGTGCTCCAGTTGAATAGCCTAGGCTCTAAGCACTGAATGGAATAATAAATTTGGTACTTTTAAGTGATATGGGAACTAGTGCTCCCCGCCAATTTGGTGATAGAAAATAGAATAGATCAGAGAGATAAATCCTTCATGTCTTTTATGACGATCCTTCCTCCTACCAACCGTGACCCTGGTATGCAGTATTGAGCAACATATGCCTCGATTGGTCATGGAGTGGCTTGATGTCCAGGCAAAATAAAGGGCGCTCCTCTCCTCAAGAGCCCCATCAAAAATTACACATCATCCATCTCAATATCAAGCACATGTGGTCCTATTCAGAATGCATGCTCACCATCATCCCATAAGCCGATCAAATATTCAAGCAACAACACTTCTTTCCTCATGTTTTAGAGTTTGAAGTACTTGAGCAAGCCGCAATTGTGTAAGGCCGCCCTTGCTTGAGGGTCTTGTAGAGCAGCGATGCCATCAAATTCATGCTCACATTCTTTCCATTCAATCATGATTAGCTATGAGTAAAACCTGCAAATACATCAATTAATCATCATTGGCTAAGTTTTCAAAGAAATAAATTGCCTCTTTTTAGCCTAAAAAACAAAAAAATTTAAAATTTTGCACCTATCATTCCCTTAAAGAAGAAAATAGAGCGCTAGCGCTCCCTCAATGCACATACCAGGGCATTGAAATCACGATCAACGCTCCCCCGATTACTTGAAGGAGCGTCGATCTAAAGACAACTATGGATGGATCGAGTTGGTTTGGCTCGAATCTAACCCTTAGGCTGCATCTAAGGGAGATATCACAACTATTGGAGCCACATCCTCAACTAATTCCAAATATAACCAAGGTGGTTGAGCCTCTGAAAGCCTATAAATGGATGTATTCTCATGGTGAACAAAGGAGGAAAAAAATCAACAAAGCATTGTTATTTTGATCATGGATCTTTCGAGCAAGGGTTGGACGAGGAGGACTTGGAGAGGCTGCTGCAACATTATCTGAAGATTGTAAGTTTCCTTTTAAAGTTCTCATTAATATACTTGGCCTATTTCCTTATAGTATGTGTTTACTTGTACTTGTCTATGCTTGTCTTAATCTTCATAGATCGATTGATTTTGTCTAATCCATTAGAGTATGATATAGTTGTTTGTTTCTTATTGTCCATTGCAGGTGCTGTTCGGAACTCGCAGATTGGAGCAGCTTGGACAAACTTCGAAAGTGAGGTACATCATACTCTCCCTCTTTCTCTCTTTTTTGATGGATAAAATTAATCTATAGGAATGGTAGTGTCCAAAGGTAGTTTTCTGTCTTGGTAGAGGGGTCTGTACTCCAAAGGAAAGTTCACCTGTCCACAGGGGAATATTTCCATAACACTTTCTTAGTCAATATATCATTGCATTGCATCAGTTGATAGTGCAAAATAACTCGAAAAATACTTTTTCATCTCCTTTGTGTCATGTATGTGTTATGTGCATTGTGTTAGCGTCATAATGAGTCGATTTATATATCAATATGGTTTGTAAAGCATCATTTTTGCATTGATCTAACATTAATATGAGATGAATTAACATCATTGTTTCATTTAAATACAAAAAGTTTGCATCACATCTTGAAAATGTTTTTTAACATTACAATAAATATGTTTTGCATCGAAATAACATAAAAAAATGTGTTGTTTAAACATCACATTTATGATATAATTATAATTAATATTATAATTAATTAATTAATTTTTTTATTTAATAATAATAATAATAAAATTTATTATTTATTATTCATTATTATTATTAATTTAATTATTTATTAATTATTATCTTTATAATATTTAAATATTAATGAGATTTACAATTACTATAAGTTTATTTTACAATGTAATAATCATGAGAGCAAAAACCATATATACATAAACATAATAACACATTAACATTCAATCAATTTTACATCACAAGAGGAAAAAACTTTGTTTTCATAAATGTGATTATATATATATATATATATATATATATATATATATATATATATATATATATATTTTACATGAACGGTTAGAGAATTTTATTTAATATCTGGCAGGAAGGGCTACCAGGCCCTTACATTGCATATTCAGAACTACTGTACTGATTTTCATCTTTAGCTTGAAACACTCATTCTTCCATAGCAAAATCTAGAATTCTAGTTTCTGGTGGATCACAAACATATAAGAACCTAATCTACTATTTATCGAATACATTGGTTTCTGCAGAGATCGATCGAGAGAACTGAGGCCTATTGAGCAATGCCCATCACCGCTGACCTGCCTTACCCAATTTTGGAGACGGCCTCTGCTGTAGCATCCGAGATCTTACTGATCGCCTTGGTAAGTTCTGCGACCTGTTCCTCCAGTTTGCATAGCCGGTTTCCCAGATCGCCCATGAGAATAGCCACGTCCTTGAGGCCCGCCTGGAGTTCTTCTGTTATTTCTTCCCTTAGTTCCTTGATTTCGATGCTCAATGTTTCCCATTTCCTTTGGCTCGTGGATGCTCTGATGCTCTCCAGCTCTGATTTTATTAGGTCGAGTCTCTCCCGAGGAGAGAGAGGTGGCTTAGAAGAGGAATCCATTGCTTCTGCTTCTAAAACTCTGCTTCTTCTTTATGCTCTGGAGATGCACGCGTCTGACAGAGGACATGAAAACTTGCTTCGGATGGATTCCCTTATAATCTATGTTACCTGCCACAACACGTGATCCCTACCTGGATGGTTGCTGACGCCGAATCTCTGAGCTGAGATTGTGGCCTTTCCCATGATTACTGTGCTGGATCCGATCAATCCAATGTCCTTCGGGTATAGTTGGCTTGTCCATGTGAAGAGACAAGTCGAGATCCATCATGACCTTAAGGAATTGCTTGGTGTGATATTTCCCCTTTGACAGTCAATTGATTTTTACTCAGTAGAGTACCACGATTGGCCTCAGTGTCCGCCTGTCCATTTAGTGTCCTCAAAACATGATAAATTTTATATTCCCTGAGTTGCGGTAGAAGGAGGAGTATTTTCTTGTACATGTGGGCCAAGGTAATATCCTTTGGGATCTTCTTAGAGTTCAACGCTTCTACCACCAGTTTGGAATCACCAAATATCCTAATCTTCTGGACATTCAACTTTAAAGCTTGTATGAGACCTTACCACAGAGCCAGATATTCGGCATGATTATTGGAGACGTGTCCTAATCCCCAGGCATAAGACAAGTGGATTGTGCTAGAGGGTTCAGTAATGATGCCCCCTCCTCCTGCTTGACCAGGGTTCCTTTTTGAGGCCCCATCGAAGAAGAGACACCACTCATCCAGAGCAAATCTCCATTTAAGGAAGTCCTGTTCCTCCATCCGAATTTCCCAATTCCTTTTTTGCGGGGGTTTGGTGTCTTTTATGCCTGGTTGATTCTGAATGAACTCCTTGATCCAGCGTTCTTCTTCGACCGAGAGGGGGGTCGAGTTTTTGATGGAGGTCTTCGAGTTTAAGGCTTCTGAGAGCATAGTTCTGGCTTTAATAGCCACCTGGGATGGCAATCTACTTTCCTCCTTGAATATTCTATTATTCCTCTCCAACCATAGTTTCCAGCACATGAATTTGTGGGTCCACATCCAGATAGTTTTGAGGAGGTTTTTCTTTCTCAGATTGAAAGGAGACAGAGACATCCAATTGCTTAAAAGTTCTGAGGTAGAGGACGGAAAATTTACGGAGACCGACCCTAAGAGGAGGCCCCAAGATTCCTTGGAGAAATCACAATTAAGGAGAAGGTGCACAGTAGTTTCTTCTGCCTGGTTGCACAAAGGACAGCGTGAAGGCCCTTCCCAACCTTTCCTCTTTATATTATCATTGGTTAAGATACTGTTGTGGAGCAGGGTCCACATAAAAATATCTACTTTAGGAATTGAGGGAAAATTCCAGAGGTCTTTCCACGGAGCTGGATTGGGGGGAACCCATGGGATTCCAAGTATTGCAGAGTAGCCAGCTGCTGCTGTGTATAGCCCCGATTCTGAACCCCATCCCCGCTTATCTTTGGATCTGGCACTAATTGGCGACTTCCCTTGTAGGAAGTCCAGCAGAAGTGTTGCTTCCTCTTTAATCTCGTCCAGATAATTTCCTAGATTCCAGCCTTCCCAGGATTCATTATCATCATTCTTCCAGAGGGAGATGTCCCATAGCGTTCTGCAATTGTTAAACAAGAGCCAATCTTTAATGTTCCTTATTTCACTTACCCATGTAAGGGGTTGTTATCCAAGTATGGAATCCTCCCAGATCTTGATTTTTGCCCCGTTCCCCGGTATCCAAGTGAGCTTTGAGCTAAAATAAGGCAGGGCTCTTTTGCATAGGGTGAAAATCGGTGAACCTTTCTGCACTTTAGTAGGCTTCTCAAGGCATCTCTCTCTATCACCTATGAAGTATTTTTTCCTGAGAATTTTCTTGCTCCAGGTTCTTTTCCCTGTAATCATATTCCACAGGATTTTGCCTCCCATGGAAAGATTGTGAACAACCACATCTCTGATATGAAGACCTCCTTCCATCTTTGGCTTCTTGACCTTGTCCCATCTTACCAAGTGGAGCTTCTTTTCGCAATTCCTGCTGCCTTCCCAAAGAAATCTCTAAAGCATTTCATCGATTTTATTTGTAATAGTCTTGGGAGCGAGAAGAACCGAGCACTGGTAAATCGGGAGGCTAGTTATGACCGAATTCATCAAGATAAATTTGCCTGCTTTGTTGAGCCAGTTTTCCCCCCACGCATTGATCTTGTTTTTTAGTTTATCCAATAGGGGTAGCCAGTGCGTGACCTTAGAGGAGGCTGTGAATAATGGGATCCCCAAGTAGATGAAGTTGTCCCATATTGTGATACCTTCCATCTCAAGAATCCGACCAATCTACATCATCTCTTGTGGGGTGCAGTTCCATCCATAAATCTTACTTTTGTGATAGTTTATTTCCCTGCCAGATCTGTCTTTATAAAGGTCAAGTTCAGTTTTGAAATTCCTTGCTATCTTAATGTTGGCATCGCCCAATAAAAGGGTATCATCAACGAACTAGGCGTGGCTGACCTCCTTGACATTAGGGATGACTCTGATACCTGGGAGGGCTCTGTTTTGAAGACATCTCTATAGTTGGAAGCTTAACACTGAGGCTTGATTGACATAGAGCACGGGGGAGAGAGGGAAGCCTTGCCTTAGCCCTCTTGAGGCCTGGAAAAAATTTGCAGGACGACCATTTATCAAAGGGGCAATCCAAGGGGCTATAATATAGGCCTTAACCCATTCAATAAATTTATGATTGAGCCCAAAGTTCCTCATGACTGCAAAGAGAAAGTCGTGCCCGACTCTGTCAAAGGCATTGGCTAAATCCAGCTTGATTACCATGCCCTTCTCTTTTTTCTTGCAGCTGGTATGGATGGCTTCTTGGACTAAAATAATGTTGTCTAGAATCTGTCTCCCTTTCACAAACCCACCTTGATTTTCTGGAATCAGTTTCGGTAAAATTCTTTTGAGTCTGTTAGCCATTATTTTGGTGATGATTTTATATCCCGTATTATAGAGGGAGATAGGCCTAAATTTGTTGAAGTTTTTAGCACCTTTTTCTTTTTGGATGAGGGCCAAGAAAGAGGAGTTTGTGCTGCCACCCAGTTTGGTACAGTTCTGAGATTTCATTACCATTCTGTACAAGTCCTTTTTTATTATATCCCAGCAAGAAGTGTAGAAGCAGGCTATGAACCCATCCGGACTAGGCGCTTTGTCTAGATCCATATTGAAGATGGATTTCTTGACTTCACTAATACTAATAGGCCTGTTCAACATCCAATTGTCTTCGTCATTAACCAGGGCTGGAATTTCTGATATAGGATAGGAGTTCGAGTCCACTAGCTCTGTATCAGGAGTGGAGTAAAGGTTTTTGAAAAAGGAGTAAGCAGCCTCCTTCATGCCTTGGAAGTCCTTAATGACTTGGTCGTGCCATTGTATCTCGTTGATGGAATTGTAATTTTTCCTAGCCTGGGCTTGCTTGTGAAAAAAAGCCGTGTTCTTGTCTCCATCTCGAAGCCACAACACCCTTGATTTGACTCTCCAATAGATTTCCTCTTCTCTACACCTTTTGTGATACTTCCTTTGAAGCTCGGATTCCCGGCTGAGTAGCTCCTGGGTGACTTGGGATTCTTCCATGAACAATTGATGTCTTTCCAAGGTCTTCTGAATTCTTTTCCTTTCACCCATGGGAGATCCCAGCTTTTTAGCCCATGTCTTTAAATTGAATTTGAGCCTTCTGATCTTCTCCTCCCAAACATAAAAGGGGGACCCCAAAATAGGTTCGTTCCAGGTATTTTGGACAAGATTGAGAAAGCCATTCTGACCTATCCAAATTGGGCAAAATATGAACGGGATAGGACCTAGCGCTAACCTAGTAGAGAGGGAGAGGGATATTGGTTTGTGGTCAGAAGTATAATGTGGGAGAATCTTAGAGGTCGCCATGAGGCCAAGAGTAAGAAAAGAGGAATGGATGAGGAAATGATCAAGCCGAGCTGCTATGTGACCTGGTCCGATCCTTTTTTTGGAACAAGTAAATTTCCTGTTGGTTGGAGAGATATCTTCCAGCTCCCAGTCCAACATCAGGGCTTCAACCCACTCTCTAGTAGGATCCCGGACAATGGAACCTCCTTTCTTCTCGGCCAGCGAGAGGGTCACATTTAAATCTCTGACCACTACTAATTTCTCAAGGTCATGCCGATTGAAGAACATTTTTAAAGAGTCCCAACATTCTTTTTTCTCATTAAATAAAACAGGGACATACAAGTTGAAGAGGCTTACTAGATGTCCTGAGTCTCTATGGTATAGTTTGGTGAATAACCAACGAGTGGTTCCTTCTTCTTCTACTAGGTCGAGCTTTGCGGAGTCCCATAAAGTTGCTAATCCCCCCGAAGCTCCTCTGGTGCTTACTTCCCTTCCAGGGCCTTTCTTCCAGAATGCGTTACTTGCACAGAGGAGGGCTTCCTCCTCCATTTTCATCTCCTGGATTAGAAGGACTTCAGGCCTCTCCAGCCTTAATAGGTCCTTAATGGCTTCTTATTTTAGGGTGCTTCCCAGTCCTCTGCAATTCCAGGAGACGTATTGCATTATTTACCTGGATGTGGAGGGTGACCTCCTTTTGAGGTCTTCCCTAGTTTCACCCCCGATTTGGTGTTCACCATCTCTAGAATTGTGTACTATGAGCCTTGAACCACTTCCTTGTAGGATTTCTCTTCTCTTCGCTTCTTCTCAGTCTTCCTTCCCCGCTTTGGCTGGTTTGGTATTCCTCACGAACTGCTCACTTCTGTGTCTTCCTCCTCCGGGGTTTCAGTTCCTGTGTCTGAGTCCAAGCTGATATTATCCTTTATCGGACTGGAGACTGAGGAGGGAGAGATTGGGGCAACTGGGGCCAGTGACGTTTGATCTTTCCCGGCTTCTGGTTCGATTGTGGGGGTTTTCTTTTCCTTTGGAGCTTCTTGAGGATTTTGTTTTGAGCTGCTATCCTTTGACGGTTCCTGGGTCATTTTGTCCTTGCTTTTAGCATTGTTAGGGTTTTTCCCTTTCTTCACCTTCTACCAGCCTTCTGCGCCTTCTTTCCCAGTGATTTGCAATTTGGGGCAATGTCTTTGGAAGTGACCATGCTCCTGACAGTTCCGACATTTGAATGGCAGGTGCTCATAGTCCAATTTCTGAAAGTGGGTCCAGGTTCCAATGGTTAGTTTTACTGCTTCAGGGAGGCCTGCTTCGAGATTGACTTCCACGTAGATTCTGGCATAGGTGTACTGCCCTTTGTTGTCAGCTCTGTCAATGAACCGGCCCACTCCGTTCCCTATTCTCTGCAGCGAATCAAAATCCCAACATTGCAATGGGAGGTTCGGTAGTCTGACCCACACCGACACTTCCTTAGGCTGGTCCACCAAGGGATCAAAATCGGGTGTCCATTTATCAAATATAGACCCTGCGTCCCCATGAAATAGGGGCCATTCCTGAAGATTAAGTCTCGATCTTCTTCTGAGATAAATTCAAACACAAAGAACCCTCTTCCAACCGGATAACAGGTTACTCCATGTTCCAGATTTGGCCTCCAATTCCATTGAATCTAGTCATCAATAGTCTTGGTGGATGGCCAAAGACCCATGAACTGACCCACTAGACCTTTTTGGGCCAATGCCAAAGCTGTTTTCATTGGTTTCTCTTCTGGTAGGGCTATCTCCGGTATTTCCTCCAGCTTCTTAATAAATTTTGGAACCACCGGAGGGGATGACCTCTTCCCGTTGTTGTTGACAAGCCTTCAGAAGGCATCCTCGACCGAACTCGGTGGAGGGGGGACGACCTCCCCACCCCTAGGCGCTGCCATGGAAGCACACTACGCTCAACACCAGCACCAAACCCTAACATGCGCTCCTTCTCTGGATAGTCTCCCCTTTTTCATAAAAAACTATCAAATGTGATTATAACATTTTATTGCAATAACATTTGATCGATTTCAAAACATGGAAGCAAAAATCCATGTATATATAAATTCAATGATAAAAAATCTTAAATTAAATCATAAAATAATTATGTAATATTTTTACTTGTAAATAAGTGGTACATTGCCACCCTAGAGAAATTTCAACTTTGTATACAACATAACATGAAAATAATTCTACACATAAGTGAAATGAAATGAATTTCACATTATCACAAGTTGATTAAACTTCTTGTAAATAAGTGACACAATGCCACCCTATGTAAATGCCAACTTTGTATACAACATGGTATGAATAAATTTCGACACATAAAAGGGAATGGAATGAATTTGACATCATAAGTTTATTGAACGGAGTTGAATAACTTGTTGTCAATGCCTTCTTCATATTCTAAGCCCTCCTCGTCCTCCCTCTATAAAAACATAATAAACAAACATGAGTTCAATAAATTTAAAAATTAGTAAGTGTTAAAACTTAAAGATGTAATAAAAACCATATAGGTTAAAAAGTTGTTAATACCCTTTGATTCCCTTTAGTCAGTTTCTTCATTTGTTCATTGTCATTTATGTGCCTTGTACTCAAACATTAATTTTCACATTGTAGATCAAAGAAGTACCATGCAAAATGTAATGTATTGGATTCAATTACATTGTTATTTTCACTAAAAAATGCATGATAAATCCTACGATGGCTACCATGCTTAGATTTATTATATCTGAGAGTCCGTCTTGGTTTTTTGTTTGTCACATTCTTTAGAAATGCTCTATTTTTTTTATTAATCTTTTTTGCAATATAAAATAGAACATAGTAAGTAACAATTAGAATTATAAATGGAACTCTTCCTAAAATAAACACATGTTTTTCAATATTATATAACAATCATAAAACACCATGTAATTACAACTTAATTTGAGTTTTTTGTTGTTGTTGTTATCATTGTTTACTATATATTTTTCTTTTCTTCTATGACATTCTTCGCCTCTTTCTCTATGCCTAGAATCACCATATGATTGTCTCTCTACTAAAATCCATGTGATTTATAAATCTATTACAACAATAGGCCAATGTGATATGAGACCAGGGTGACACTGTTACCAATCTTTACTCGGTTCTATGCCACTCCATTAAAGGTCAGATTTAAGATAATTTTTATTGAACTTGATTGCGTTAAAAGGTGAAATTGAAGTGATTAAGAGGATTGAATCCAAATTGAAGTTAACTTGGTAAAGAAGCTTATTAAATATTATATACCATTACTTAATGCATCTAAAAACTTAACTGCAGAAATAAGGAAGCATAGGAAACATGAGATAAGCAGTCAACCATAAGGACAGGGAATCACCAATTGTTAGTAGAGTTCACCCAGGGTGGGCTACGTC
Source organism: Picea engelmannii (assembly GCA_009831015.1). Taxonomy (NCBI): domain Eukaryota; kingdom Viridiplantae; phylum Streptophyta; class Pinopsida; order Pinales; family Pinaceae; genus Picea; species Picea engelmannii. Next base: position 261,960 of record ML791452.1, read on the forward strand.
TTCGAGCTTCGCTCAACTGTGTAGCCACTTCATTCTCTTCTTCGACAATTCTCCTTTACAATGCAAAGGGCTCGATACTCACATCAATATGTGGTAACATCTCTCCTTGAAAAGGGTTGCTCTTAATCAATGTCAAAAGTTTAATTCTCACAAGTATGTGGCCATGTCTCTCTTATAAAGAGATGATCTTCTCAGTCAAATACAAGGGATAAATTCTCACATTAGTGGCAATGATATGTTCTCCTCTGAAAATACAAAGGGTCTTAGTTCTCACAACAAGTGGCAATGTCTCTTCCATAAAGAGACAATCTCTTCTGATGAAGGTTGATCTCTCACAAGCTATGGCATAACATGGATTCTCTCACAATGGGTGGCAAAGGTTCTCTTTGATTCCATTGATTAGATTAAAGCATAATCACCACCACCTTGGTTTGTGTGCAAAGGCCAATATGATGAGTTTCATACAATAGATCAATCCTTGCTGCAACATTCAATACTCATTGAAATCTGCAACATGCATACATCTTTTGCAAAATCTCATAAATAAACCAAAACTACAAAAGCATCATGCTTACATTGGGTTTTCTTCCATAAGCCTTCTGATCTATAGCTCTGATGCTAAAACAGATGTCACCATTGTGATCGTGGTGCGAAATCGTGTACGAATGATTGTTAATTCATCTCAAATGGATAAAGTCATCTCCAGGCCCCTGCTGGGCTCTCTGCCTTGTAAAGCGTGTCTGCTACCTGCATTAAATGCTCTATTTCTGCATAAATTTACATTCCTATATGGCCTTTGGGTGCGCGCCTTCCTCGAGCACCTGTAAAAATTGAGTTTTTAATAAAATTTGTGGGTCCGCCCGTTAGATCGTTGGTAACAGGTTCTAAAGTTAGAGGTTTGTTTGGGGGAGGTCCCACGGTCAAGCCTGCGGGCCTTGCCTTTTATCCCTCCATTGTGACTAAACCACAATACAACCGTACGATGCTTGATATATCAAATAGATATATGTAACAAACCCTTTTAGTATACTTTTTTTAACTATTATAATACCATATCCGTTGGATTTATTCCCAACTCCTGCCACATATGATTTAACACATGCATGGTCGGGATTCACCGAATACGTCGCTAACATATGTGGTACTATTCGCTATATTTTGTGGGTGTGGCGGGACTTGTGGAAAGGTTGCCAGGTTTGGCCACCAACCGGTCCGGTCGTTGGATTCAACACCGACCCATTTTTTAATTTTTATTTTTCGACCCGTAGCCCATATTGAGCATTTTAGGGCTACCACGTGGCACCCTGGGATAGGCTTCCCCCTCTGTCCAATCAACTGTTGAGTAGGTACCACATGTCACGTTGCCAGACTACCACATGGCAACTCCTGGGTGGTGCCACATGGCATTTTCCAATTGGCCCATGTGCCCCCCCAAAACACCAAAACTGGATGCCACATGTCATCTCCTCAGGGTTCCATCCCAGCATGTTGATGTCACCATGTATTGTCAGCTGTACGGATGCTGATGTCACCATTTGACTTTGACTGGGTTTATCACATCTTTAACCATCTATAATTTCTTTGTTCTAGCTCCATTTGACAAGCCGCTTGCGCCATTGGGAAGCTTCCAACAAACTCTTCGACTTGGCGTAGTTTTCATCAGATTCCAAACACTTTTATTTTTGGGCCTTCTGGATCCTCCTGGATCACAATGAGTCAAGTAAATAAAGTCAATGAAATAAAATATACACATAATTTGACATTAATATTGAAAATACACATGCGTAACATCAACATAGATACACAAACATGCTTTATTCAATAAAAGATAATGAAATAACCAAATTCAACAAAACTCAAGCAAAGCCAACCAGAGTTTCATGTAAATATTTGAGTTGATGTGATCACATCCTCCTTCAATATGATAACAACATTGTTTATGGTTTTGGTATCGTGTCTTCTTTACCCACTCCTACCAATGGTTTTTACCCATGTGAGTTATTACTGTTGAAATATTGTAACTTCGAAGAATATTCTACCTGAGAGAGAGTTGAATAATATTATTATATTATATTTAATTAGGCCCTATTGTGCCTTAGTAAAATTCGGCCCTATTGTGCTTTGACAATTAATTGTAAATTAAGAGGGTAAAATGACAGGTCGGCCCAGACCTAACTATAGGCTGGCCAAGCCACTATGTATAAGAGAGGCTAGTGCCTCATTTGGATACACTCACCACACTAGCTCTGCAACTATGAAGAAGTGCGTAAGTCTTGGAGGAGTAGCTGCTGCAACTGGGGGTGACGTCAAGAAGGGATATTGGTCTATGTCTTGGTATTTCTTGGTTAAGTGGTGCACTACTCTTCCTACTAAAGGAGTAGAGGAAGATCTTCTGTTCGATCTTTGGTCTATCTATATTGAGGAAGTTTTGTTGGGTTTTCTCCCCCATGAGAGTTTCCCAGGATAATCTATGTTTCTCTATCGTTTTTGTGATTGCCTCTCTTTTAGTGATCTTATTTATGCAACTAATGTGCTAAATGATTATAATAATAAAGAAGAACTGTAACTGCTAGTTGTATAAGTAAAAATTCAACATGGTATCAGAGCAGGCCCAAAAGAGACCAACTCACAGTTTATAAGAAGTGACTAGCCTCATCACACCCTCTCCAAAATCTAGTTTTCAATATTGCAGTTGCTACAGAATTAGGATTTCTGCATAAACCCTAAGTGTGACATTTTCCCTATTTAAAGAGGACGTTGGGGGAAGTAACCACATCTAGGAGCTCACCCTAGGAGGGTGCATCTAGTCCCTAGATCAGAATTCTGAAATTTGAAGTTTGAAAAATTAGGGTTTCCTCATAAAACCCTAAGTTGCAGTTGCAATTGAAGTACCAGTTGCACTTGCGGTATTAGTTGCAGTTACAGTTGCAGTATCAGTTATAGTTGCAGTGCCAGTTCCTTCATGCCAGTTGCAACACCAGTTGCAGTGTTAACACCAGCTGCAGTACCAACACCAACTGCAGTACCAGTTGCAGTGAAAGTTTTTGTGAAGTGTTGGGACTATTGTTTTATTGTCCTAGTGTGCCTTACCCTAGCAAGATACTTTCAAAGGTATTTACTTACATGTTTTTAAATTGTATTATTATTTTTAAAAGGGTATTTGCAGGAGAAATGATCTTTTGTCTAAACAACAATTGTAGATCCAGAGGGATATCAGATCCAACACGTTCATAAGAACAATGCACGTTAGGTTTGATCAATTTAATATGCCTCTATTTGTTATGATCTTATGAACATCTAGATTGTATTTTGATTTGTTGAAGTTATGACTATCATACTAGCCATTGGTCAAAATCAAAGTCAAAAGTATTAGATTGATTGAGGTTGATATTATAGAGTTTATTCTCTAACTCAGATTCCTGTCAAGTAAGCATATTATCTTAGTATAGAGGGTAGGTTGAAGAGAATACTTGTCATCTTGAGTGAGGAAGACTCGAAAGAAAAGAAACAACACTCATTCTTGAGGACAAGACTCTAGGTTCCATGTTTGATTGATTAAGTTGATAAGATTAAAATTTTCACATGTCAAGTTTGATAACTGTCTCATTACAAGTAAACACTATAGTTGTGATAGAAATCTTTGAAATTTTTTATACTTGGTAGAATATGAGCATTATTGAGATAAATGCTTATTGTAATCATCTACCAGATATAACTAACATCTCCTCTAGGAGAAACTTCTTGTTTTGGTTCTAGGTTACCATGGAGGAATGATTGATCACAACACCAAAAGAGTGTTTCTCTCATTCCTTATTATTGTATTTCTTACTTTTTACCCTTGTTACAGGAAGGTCACAAGTGATAGCTTTGAAGGAGCTACTGTGATGATCCTTCTCACTATTGTTTTTATTATTATTACAAAGAGTATTATTCTTGTCTGTTATTTCTCCCTTCTTGTTCTTGTTCTGGGCAGGTCACGGGTGATAACCCCGAGAGAGCTATGGTGATGGTTACAAGAGGAAACATATTAGATGAGACATGGAGACAGATCATGAGAAGTAGATGGCTTCACCAGTGGTGAGGTAGGCGGCCCCACCAAGTACTAGCTCAGAAGGAGATAGAGATCATAGGGAGTCAACCCTCACGATCCAATAAGGAGGAGCAGTCTCCCCAGGACCATTCATAGAGATGTAGAAAGCCTGATTTGTGTCTAGAGAATTCTCCCATCAAGAGGGAGAAGACTATGAAGAGACACGTGCTCCAATAATAAGAAGAAGTACATAGAGAAAAAAACATGATTCATTAAAAGAAGTTGACACAATATGGGATTTAGAGGGAGCAAGTATGAAAGTCCCTATATTTTAGATTGAGTTATCTCCAGTGCCAATTGGTGCAGAACATGAGTTGGGCCATGGAGACACGACTACAATAGAATATTGAGTTACCTCCAGAGAAAGAAGATAAGCTACCCCCAGTGTCAGTTATTGAGCCACTCTTAGTTTTAGATGAAGCTGTTGCCGTGATAGAGTAGAGGAGTTACTGTAAGAGTTCAACAACCACAATGAGAATGGAGCAGTCATTCTCAGCTTGAGAGAAGCTATAGGTGCAGAGTCCCAGTCCCAGAGGAGCAATTGTAGAGAGAGCAAAGAAAATACTCTCAGGCAGTGAGACAGATAGTGCTTTGCAGAAAGCACATAGAGCTAGCACATGATTGTGCAGATTAATTTGTAGCTGAACAAGTGTACCAGGTTGGTACAATGTGATGTGAAAATTTGGTTTCAAAGTACAGGACATGAAGACTCATGTCTGTAAGTTGAAGCAAGCTCCAAGAGCTTGGTATGGCAGGATTGATAGTTTTTTGACGAGCTTTGGATTTACCAAGAGTAAAGATGATTCTAATATTTACTTCAAGTTTATGAATGATGAGCCAGTTGTATTGCTACTATATGTGTATGACTTATTCTTGACAAGAGAAGAAAATCTCATCACATATTGTAAAAGGAAGCTCGTTGCAGAATTTGAGATCAAAACCTAGGCCCGATGCATTATTTCTTAGGTCTTGAAGTTTGGCAGAGCCCCGAGAAGATCTTCCTTAACCAAGGGAAATATGTAGTTGAAATACTGAACAAGTTTGACATGTTGGAATGCAAATCCATGGCCACACCCATGGAGATGAATTTGAAGGTCCTGGTTGATACTTCGACAGAGTTAGTTGATGCTACTCTATACAGATAGATTATTTGTTTGTTGATGTATTTGATGAATACCATGCCAAATATATGCTTTACTGTGAACACCTTGAGTTAGTATCTGGTGGAGCCTAGACATGTTCACCTTGTAGCTGCAAAGCATGTGATGAGATACCTTAAGGGTATGCTGAATTAAGGTATCTATTATATTGAAGATTCTAACTTCAGATTGTTTGGCTCTACTGATTTAGATTGGGATGGAAGTGATTTAGACACAAAAATAACTTCAGGATATTTTTTCAGTTTGGGGTTAGCCATGACTTCATGGAAAAGCAGGAAGCAATCCAATATTGCTCTCAGTACGACAAAAGCAGAGTACATTGCAGCATGCTCCGCTAGTTGCGAAGCCATATGGATTTGGAAGTTGTTGATAGGTCTGTTCAATCTACCATGATTCTATGTGATAGACAAATTTGTGTAAAGATGACAGAGAACCCAATGTTTCATGATAAGACGAAGAAAATAGAGATCCGTTATCACTACATTTGTGACATGGTGCAGAAGGGAGTTGTAAAGCTCCAATACGTCGACACATATGAGTAGGTTGCAGATGTGTTGACTAAGCCTTTGTCTCGTGTGAAGTTTGAGTTATTCCGAGACAAGCTTGGTGTAGTCCGAAAGGACCTCCCTCGAAAGGGGGAGTGATGCTGATGATACTATGGTATCCTGACCAACAAAATATAGCTTAGTTGGGATTTAATATCCTAAGGGATTGATCATCCCTGGAAAGATCTTGAATGTCCAGTAAGGAAAGTCTATCATAGTACTTGTGCATGTATATGCCACTTGTGGTCAGTAGTGGTAGCTTACTTAGGATTTTATATCCTAGGGAATCTTATGATTCTTGGGAAGATCCCAAAGGTCCAGTAGGGATGGTCTGTCAGAGTACCACGTTGTAGCTCAGTTAGGATTCTATATCCTAGGGAATCTTATGATTCATGGGAAGATCCTGAAGGTCCAGTAAGGATGGTTTGTCAGAGTACCAGATATATTTTTGTTGATGCACCTGCCCCATTCTGTTGCCACATATAGATGTTGATGTTCCAACTTCATGCAATTGATGATGATGATGTTATTCTAGCTTCATGTTGTTGATAATGTTGATGCTCCAACTTCATGCTATTGATGATGATGATGTTACTCCAACTTCACCCCGGAGATGATGATGATGTTCAGTTTCAACTGATGTTGATGATGAGAAAAACTTCCAATGACCTATATATATGACCGACAATGTTTCTGATGCTGATGATGATGTTCCCTCCTCTTGATGATGTATTGAGTCCAGTTAGTTATTATTGATGTTTTCAGTAGAATACTCTTCTTGTTAAGGGGGAGTGTTGAAATATTGTAACTTCAAAGAATATTCTACCTAAGAGAGATTTGAATAATATTATTATATTATATTTAATTAGGCCCTATTGTGCCTTAGTAAAATTCAACCCTATTGTGCCTTGACAGTTAATTGTAAATTAAGAGGGTAAAGTGACAGGTCGGCCCAGACCTAATTATAGGTTGGCTAGAACACTATTTATAAGAGAGGACATTGCCTCATTTTGATACACTCACCACACTAGCTCTACAACTATGAAGAAGTGCACAAGTATTAGAGGAGTAGCTGCTGCAACTGGGGGTGACGTCAAGGAGGGATCTTGGTCTATGTCTTGGTATTTCTTGGTTAAGTGGTGTGCTACTCTTCCCAATGAAGGAGTAGAGGAGGATCTTCTGTTCGGTCTTTGATTTATCTATATTAAGAAATTTTTGTTGGGTTTTCTCCCTCATGAGGGTTTCCCAAGATAATCTGTGTGTCTCTATTGTTTCTGTGATTACCTCTCTTTCAGTGATCTTATTTATGCAACTAATGTGCTAAATGATTATAATAATAAAGAAGAACCGTAACTGCTATTTGTATAAGTAAAACTTCAACAATTACACCCTTATTATAATAGCATATCCATATGTGAGAATTTTTTCAACATAAGTAAATATTCAATAGAAAATAATATTCCAAGTGAGATAATATTGGATCAATGGTTGTGATTATCTAAGATAACTACCATTAAATTATTGTTTCTATGATGGAATTCATTAACATGCCTATAATGGATTTAGATTTTACCACTAATTTATGAAATATTTATCCATTAAGAGGTTCTTATCCCACCAACGATGGAAAATAATGCACACATAAATACAAAAGAGTTGCATCAAAAGACATACNGATGGAATTCATTAACATGCCTATAATGGATTTAGATTTTACCACTAATTTATGAAATATTTATCCATTAAGAGGTTCTTATCCCACCAACGATGGAAAATAATGCACACATAAATACAAAAGAGTTGCATCAAAAGACATACATATAATATTATAATATTTCATGGCATATATTCTAGTAGAATTATCAATTGATAGGTTTTTTGTTTTTGTTTTTTGGCACTAATATCAAACCCAAGAATGGGACAACCATGTAAAAGGCTTAGATTCTCGGGCATACATAATAAAATGATGTAGTGCCAAAACATTTAAATTTGTATCATACTTTATTTAAAATAATTCATAATTTATTAAATATACCAATAATTGTTTTAATATATTTAACAATAACTTAAAACTCACAACATAACTAAAAATATAATTCAATAATATAATTATAATAAGCTATAAACATATCTTCTATTTGAATAAAATGGAATGTACAATCCTTACGCGCAAAGTGCATTACAAAATGAGTAGCAAAATATGCTCAGACTAGAACTGTGTAGGCTAAGAGCTTGCATGAATCCATAACATAAGAGTCACGAAAACCAAAAACTATAAAGTCCAAACCGTCAAACAATGATACGAAGGACGGAGAGAGAATAAAAAAGACACAACCAGCATAGAACCTATAGATCAGAGAGGGCTCCCTCTTTGATTGTTAATAAACCTCCATCAGAGTATTCTTCAAGTACAAAAATATTTTCTACCAATAGTAGTGCATCTTTAGAAAGAGCATCAACCAAATTATTATGCTCCTTTAGAATGTGAGTAAAATTGAGCTAATTAAACATAACAATGATGTTATGAAGTTGTTGCGCAATGTTAGGAAGGCTCGGATTTGAAATCTGATCATCTCCCTTCATCCAATTTATAGCCAACTTTGAGTCCCCAAAAATCTGAAGCACATGAATGTCCTTTTCCACAGCTACATACCCAACTTCCTGGTCGGGCCATGTTACATGTTACTACCAAATCATCTAACATATCGATTTAAATGTGGAAAATACATGGAACATGACACAGATGCATGCTATTATCATGAATAATTTAAAAATGTGAATGAATCCATTTAAACATGCACACCAACCATTAAACACACACAACGACATTCATACATATAAATTATAGAGTCAATGAAACATTTATCCACAACATTAAACAAATAACATAATGATCCAAACACTTATCTTTCAAAATTTTTTACACGACTGGTTGTAGATGAAGGACATTCCTCCCAACTATACGCTCCGTTGCACTAGTTCTCTTCGCAACAAGCCACCCTTGAGCTGGGGCTATGAGTCCACAATGGTGGAAAACCTCCTATATGTGTCTACAGTCCACCACAACAACTCAAATACCCACTTAAACGCAATGATGTGACTCCTAAAGCAATTCCAATCCACCATCTCTCTTTCCCCTCAACCTGCAAAACCCAAGGAATGGGATCCCCTTCTCTGCCATGTAGTCCCTCAGGCTATCCCACTTCCCTCCAGGGTTCCAACACAAGGTTGGCCAGAAAATGTCACTGATAGGAACTCTAGGAATTCTCAACTATTCCAAGAGTGCTCACAACATCCTTCCCAAGGCTCTTGATCCATTTCCTCAATAGGAAATGCATTTACATGGACACAACCTAATTTTTAGCATGAAAAATCAAACCAATAAGGTTTCTCTCATACATAGCATGGATGGTGCTATTTTCCAACACCAAATAGTCCCTTGCTGTCCAAAAATCAGCATTGTAAAAATTGTCTCCTCTCCTACTCATTTTCCTTCTTCTTGCCTGCTTGCTTGACTCTCACAAGTTCCCACATACTTTCTTGTACTCATCCCATGTTGTCATAACTAGGCGATTTGAATCCCTCACCCAAACTCTCACATGAATTCAATGATTGAGTGTCTAATAGGTCAAAGGGAGGATTAGATGGTAATGATACATTAACTTAGGAAAATAACATGGGTTTTTCCTTGGACCCCCTCTTATCCCCCTCTCTTGTGAAATCATAGCCCTCCATTACTTTGGTCCTTGCCCATCTATAGTTGACGATATATTTCATTTTATTATTTTTCCATGTACAATGCTTACATATTACATCACTTGGCCCACGACCATCCGTACCACTTACAAATGTACAATGCTATAACGGGGGTCATAACTGGGGTGTTACACACATCTTATTATAACTATATTATTTAATTATAATTCAGTTATTTTGTGAGTTTTAAGTTTATTATTCAATATATAAAAAAACTATTGATATATTTAATAAATTATGAATTATTCTAAATAAAATATAATATAATTTAAATTTGTTTGCATGATCTAAAAATGAAGAAGACTTGAAAAACTTGAATAATTATTGCAAGTGAAATGTTATGTGTTTAAAGCAACAGGATCAATTTGCAACACATAAATTAAGGATTACTTATGTAGAAATACACATAGACAGCAGCATAAATCATTGAACATCAGACATAAACACAACAACTTGATAAAGGAGTTCACCCCACTCCGGGCTACATCTCCTGGTCCAACCTCCAAATGGATCTTTTATATTAAATTGCTCAAAGTGCTTAAAAACATGCCTTACAATGCTCAAATTGACAAACTGACTGCTCCAATGGCTCCGTAGCGTCCCAAAACCCCTGTCTGGGCTCTTTCGGCACCTGAAACGGTCGAAAAATGAAGAAGATAGCCTCCTTGAAGTCTCCCCCTTCCACTATGCTGTCTCTAGTTCTACAATTCGCACCCTTGTGCTTCAAAGCTAGCACACACGCTCTTTAAAGAGGAAAAACCAAGACCCGTACGCAACCACGCACCGGTACAAACCGTAGAACGGTTAGGGCGCCTCCAGCCCCTAACCGCCTCGGCACTGGGTCATATGGTGCATGCGACCATAGACTGGGCATAAAAGTAGTTTGACCGTTTGAAAACCATGCAAACGGATTGTAACTCCCGCGCAAGTTACAACCGTGCATGCAACACAATACAACTGTGCAAATATTTCATAACACAATGTTAAAACCCGTGGGTTATAATGTTAAACCCCCGCGCAATTAAAACAATGGTTATATATATGTTATACAATGCAATGAAAACTTTGGTATATATTTCGCGCCACTCATGGGTCCTGGCGACACAGTCACATATCGTTTCATATGACTACGGGCCGGGGCTAAGCCCCGGCCCGACCCCCACCCTTTTGCATATTGAAATGACTTTATAAGAAATGCGTTGGGCTACATATCAAGTCACAAGGTTTGGCGTATTGGTCGGACGGTTATAATAAAGTTTATATATGGTGGGAGGTCCCGGGGTCAAACCCCGTGGACTCCCGTTTACATTTTAAACATATCAATGTGACCAACAGATGGGGGACACGTGGCGCCCATGCATTGGGCCAGGTGTCTCCTTATTATTTTCCATGAAAACGGACACGTGTCAACATACCACTCGTCCACGTCAACCAATCAAAATGTGCCAACGAACAACCAACCGATATGCGCCATGTCATCATGATGGTACGACCCTCCATGTGGCCGTACGGACTGTATGGACAGGTACAGTCAGCATCCCAAATTTTTCCCTGTTTGACTTGGCGGCCAGATCGCGATATCTCCTCCATACGGACTCTGTTTGCGAAAGTAAATATACCGCCGGAATCAGGAAAACGAGACAGACACAATGGCACTGTTTTTGTCGCATTCCGAGCACTTTGAAAATTGAGCAAAATTTGATCCCCTGATCATTGCACTATATCATTTATTATGTATGCATGAGAATCTAAGCCTTTCATTATTATTTTTTGAACCCTCACCTCTTAACTCTACACTAAGTCTTAACTAACTTGGCAACTACGATTAATGAAACACTATATATTAACTTTCACTAGATAACACCACTAACTTAGCGTGACATGGCATATTCTTAGTGTGATGTGGCATATGCTTCTACTGTTTTAATATTTTCCTTTGGAAGTGCATTTCATATCCCAAATTTACTCTAATGGGTATTTAACATGGGAGCTTTCCAAGGTGGTGTCAATAACACTAGACTAACTTGGAGGTCAATGATCCATCTATGTGGTGAGTTTTAAGACTAATATGGTTCCTTTTCCATTACAAAACCTTCATTAATATGGTAAACCCTTCACTCTACCATTCGAACTAAATCTCAAACTAGTGTCTTTTCCATTGGTTTATGGAACCGTAACTAAAAAGGGGATGTCTACAAAATATAATTACAAAAATCCAACACTTTTAAAATGAATGCCAATCTATTTTATACAACACTATTTATCAACTAGAATTTTAGGAGAGGGAGAGTAGGAGAAGAAAAAGAGGAAAAAAAGAGAGGAACAAAGAAGAAAAAGAGGAAAAAAGAGAGGAACAAAGAAGAAAAAGAGGAACATGGATGATGGGGATAAGGGATAAGAGAAAGAGGAAAATGAAGAGGGGGACGAGGGAGAGGGAGAAGAAGAGGNAAATTTCATTTTGTTCTAAATCTATAAATTTAAAAAAAATGGGGAAAGGGAAGGAGAACCCAAATCCCATATCCAAAATAAAAAAACTATCTCCCATCTCCAAAACCCAAATCCCATTTTGTTTTAAATCTACAATTTATTTATTTTTAGACAAAATGATAAAAAAACTTACCTATGAATCTAAGAGATTTGATGATGCCCCACAAGCCCCACAAATATCCTTTGTCATCTCCTATTCAGTGCCCCAACAAATCCCTTTTCAACTCCAAGAATTTATAGCCCACACCTTCATGTGAAAATGAAATGAGGAATCCCCCACCCCCCACCTTATAACTTATATGATAAATGTAAAATGAGATCGATGAAAAAGTTAATTTTGTGTCTTTTTTTTCTTTTCGGCTTTATTTGACATTTGCATTGTGGTAGTGTCATCTTCACATCGATTGTCATGATGTGAAGCTAAAGTGTGTGTCAAGCAATGCTGTCTTTGCATCTACTTTTCACTATCTCAATGTCATAATAACATCATATTTTTCGACACTATAAAAAAATCCACGTTATGTAATACAACTTTGAAACAAATATAACACCATTACTAAATTTCTATACTGTTATGGTAGCATCAAATTTGCCACTGATAAATATACTACAAAATCAATCAGTGCAACTATATTTATTATAATTATATTAAATATAATAGTTATTAAAATAAAAAATTATAATTATTATTAAGAACTATTGTTAGTATTAGTAATAGTATAATTATTATAATTTAAAAATATTATTATTATAATACTATTATTAATAATAAATATAATTAAAAAATAATAATTATACTTACAATTGAAAATAATAATAATAATTATAAATTTTATTTAGGGGTGGCAAGTGCAAGGGTAGTAATCATAAACTTAAAAAAAAATTAAGAAGTAATATATGCTTGGGGGATTGAATCTACTACCATGAAAAATGAAGATAAGGCATTAGATTTATATAATATCCTCTTTCTCCTTAAATCTCAAAGCATTCATGTGGAAAAAATCACGAGAGATTCTATACTCACTCTAAAAGAAATTATAAACAAATCTATCCCTAAGAGGCAAGACCTAACTCATATGGATCCCTTCCAGTAGGCTAGTGAAAGTGGTCAACATTGAAATTTTTGCAAGTTGTACTCACATCTGATGAAATATGACTTTATCAATCTACACATGTACTTTTCTAATATCAGATGGTTTCAAAACTCAAAAATAAGTTAGGGATGGCCTCCTCAAAGTACAAAACATTGGGAACCTGAAACAAGCCAAAGAAGTCTAGATTTATCAATTGTTATCCATGACTTGGAGTCATCGATGCAAATAATATCTCCAAAAACCCAAGGCATGCTTATATAAATCCATCAAGTACTGCAATGAACTAAAAAAAGGAGTTAAGAAAACTTAGGTAAGGCCACATGATTCCATCAATAACAAGGAACATTGTAATCCTCCTTTAAATTTAATGGATATAAATCACAAAATCAAGTTAGTGGAGCAAGCAATTACAAAAATGTCAGGCATGTACTTGTTAATGGTTATACTTGTTAAATTTATATCTTAGTTTTAAAGATATGGAAATTGTTAATGTAGGCTAGGGAATATTTTCAATCTAAAAATCTACTAGCCCTCCTAACCTGAACTTGTGAGAGAGGCTTGACAAATATGAAATTCTAAAACACTGAATGCATCTTTAACTCAGTCCAAGTGAACTAACACCCACGACTAATACTCTTCTTGTAAGTATTTACTTGTAGACTCTGAAATGTTTTACCTATCAATTTAGTCTTTATATTGTTTGGTTGAAGGAGAGGGTATATGCCTAGCTAGTAAGGTTTTGTTGTCAAAGTAAGTATAACAATTTTCATCTTTGTAGGTGATGGGAAAGATAAAAAAAAATGTGAGACTTTTGGCTTCTTCATTAACAAACATGACAAAAATATGTTGATGAATGTGAAAAAATGTAGAAAATACATCAATATTACATTATTGTTTTTGACACTATAAATATCAATGTTGTTTCAACATCAAATTATTTGACACTAATACAAAATCTAGCGTCACGCAACATTGTATTACCATCGCTATACCATTGTTTAACTTTGTCAAAACATCACCTTTACCCCATAGAACAGATAAAAGATTAATCGATATTTTTATATTTATTATAAGCCTCATAGAAATTGATATAGGGAATTACACATTATGACTATGTAGTCACATAGTTGTGTAAGCATCATATGCGCCTATGTTGGTAGGTCAAGAGGAATTGGAGTGGGGGTTGATTACATGTGCATGGAGGTCTAAGAATAGATATAGGGTGCATGAAATAGGGATAAATTCACTTTGGTGTATGGGAATGAAGGTGGAATACACACATTGTTGTCATGGGTTATGGCTACTGCAACTCAAAACACTGGTTTTCTAGTGAGATCTCCATGTGACTTGATTTTTTGAGGGTTTACATTTAATCATATGGTGTTAGAATGGGGAAAACAAAGTATCATAAGAAAGGTATCCATGATTACTTTGATAATGTCCAATAAAAAATCTAGTTTGATACTGTAAACTACTAATTCAACTGTTGTTATGACTGAAGGAGAGCATATACATGGCTAAATGTATATGATATGACCCCAAGGGGGGGCATATATGGGACTAAATGTACATGTAATGTGTAAATATATATGTAATAGGGTAGGCCTAGTATTAAAGGGGCCTCATGTGCAAGTGTGAATATGTATATATAGAGATCACATATTCATTATTGGAGACAGATGAATTGTGATGTATGAAGGTATTTGGTTATTTGGAGGGTTCCCCTATTATTTAAGGAGTTATTGTGTAACTTATCTATCTTGGAGTTGTGCTCCACGCTCACATTCGGTACATGATGTGTACTTTTGTTTTGTTATGATATGTTATGGTTTTGTGATGCCATATTCCATCGTCTTCCTTGATAATGTCGATATCGATCTTCTTGTCTTCCTTGAAATCTTTCATGATAATGAGGGTGTCGATATGGTTTGAAATTTGACGGTTTTTCTTCATTTTGCATACCCATTTCATCTATATATTATTTTCAAAGAAAATGGAATCCTCTATCTTCCTTTCTTTCTCTTTGATTGTTCTATCCTTGGAGATAATACCATCATATTTGGCATGTACATCCTCTAGTTGGAGTTCAAATTCTTCAAGTATCCTCTGGTGACCTTCTTGAATCTTGTCTTCTTTCTCCTTTTGAATATGCAATGTTACACCATTTATCAAGTTCTGACGTCCTTCTTCAATTCTAGATTGCATTTCTAATTTTACCTCATCAGTATTTAGGGACTAGTCACAAACCCTATTTTCGACAGGGTGTATCTCCGAAAGTACAATGACCCATAAGCTGAAATTCATACCACAAGTACCTTGATATGTCTTCTAACCAGCCTCCAAGTTTCTATTTCATGTAAATTTAGACCCAAATATGCCATCCCTTGGGGTAATATCATATATATTTATCTCTATATATGCTCCCCTTAATTCATAACAACTGCCTAGGAGCTCTGTTAGGAAAACTACCTAAACCGTACCCATGAAACTAGTTTGGAGACTCTAAGTGAGTATCCAATATCAAAATGGACCAAATGATATGGCATTGGAAAGTTCATGAGATGATTTATATTTTGGAAAATATGTTTTATATTTTGATGCACATTAATACAATTTTTTAAATTGTGAACCTTTGCCACCAAACTACTGCTCTGAAACTAGTTTTGATCTTGTGAAAGCTCATTCTCAACAATTGAGGATAAAAAATAGACACATGAAATACCATTGAAAAGGTATGAGATAAACCTACATTATCACTAGGCCATATTTTCTCTCCAGTTCATATTTAGAATAAAATATGATCAATTAAGTCACAACTATGGAATTAGTCCCCCTAGGAGACAATCAATTTTTTCCCTTCATAGACGAGGCATATGAACTCAAAATTGGAAAAATGAAAGATTGTTATGATCTCAATATGGCATGGCCATTGTATTTTCTAAAAATTCAAAACAATTCCTTTCATATTCTATGCAAGGCTTCACTCAAATGGAGCTTACCCAGTGACTAATGAAAGGTGCCAACATTGAAATTTTTGCAAAATGTGCTTATTTTTGACTAAATATGTACTCATCAAATTTGAAATGTACCTTGATAATATGGGAGGGTTTAAAAACTCCAAAATATTTCAAGTATGTCCTCCCAAAAGGCTAAAATATTAAGATCTTGAAACAAGCCAAACAATGTTGAATTGAACCCAAATATGTATTGAAAAGATCTTTTTGGGAACTATAGCCTTAATGGTTGTTGCGAACATGTCTTGAGCGTGATACTGGGATAAGGAATACCATCAATTTGAAAATAAAATAATCCTACCAACTCGAACTCAGTGAGAAAATAGAAACCCAAAACATTATAACCATGTTTTACTGCATCCAAGTGAACTCATACCGATGATAGATACTCTTCTTGATCCAGGAGGATCCAAAATGATCAAAATTGACAGACTCAAATGATGACGAAAATTACTTCATTGCAGAGAGCTCGACGAGATATTTCGAATTCATTTTGAACGGCCTCAAATTGACGTCGTATGAAGAAGTTATGGTGTTCTGAAGATTTTGACCAACAGGCAAAACATCAAATAAGGCATGACACGTGACGACCCCAAAATATGACACGTGGATGGTACTGACTGTACAGATTCCACATGGCATCATTGCAAGGATGCCATGTGGCAATATAGATGACATGCGGCAGGTACGGTGCCGACCTGACACTGTACGGACAAACACGTGGCATGTTGATGTGGCAGTACAGTCGTGACACGTGGGAGTACGAATGCTGATGTGGCATTGCGTAGATAGTTGACGTGGAAGACATGTGCAAGTTACTGGACATATGACATGGATGTATGACACTGATTGGATGATGAGGTGGCAACTGACATAGGAAGGTTGACTGTGTGATGACGTGGTGCTGACTGTGCAACATATGGGCCAATGGGAACATGACACATGGACTAGTGAGATGGTGCCACGTGGCACTACGAATTTGTCCAATGTGGCTTGGGAATAAAAAATTGTTGGGGCGACAAGAATCAAACATGTGACCTCCGAAAGCTAGATCAATGACTTAACCAAATGCCTGAGCCAATCGAGATGTCAAACGACTTGTTACGGTTGGCAGGATTCTTTGTACTTACGTTTGATTAAATGTTGATCCGAGAATCTAGAGAGTGGGTGGGGTTCGACCCCCCTGATCTCTCTTATAAAATCCACATGCATTTGCCAATACATCATCGAGGAATCATGTGCCAAAACTCCGAGTGAGTTACCTGACATGGATTGGCATGCTAAGGAGGAGAGTGGTGCATTGGAATTCGTGCCAAGGATTTTGCATCATTTTGTATGCCAAGAGTTTAGGCCATGAGACATTGAGCCTTGGGGGATCTTTGGGAAAAGTATAGAGTGTTTATACTCATTTTTATCAGTTTTTCGAGAGGAATATGATGGTGATGTCAGTTTTTTGCTAAAGCACTGTGTATGGAAATCTTATTACAATTTTTTGTGTATGAGAGCTATCTCTCGTTTAGCATGCCATAAGAGGTCTTTAGGCACCTGTTTCGAACATACTTGGGTTTATACTCGTTCTTCTCAGAATTTCGAGAGGAATTTAGTGGTGACCTCTTTTTCTGGGTTTGAGCAGTAGAATTGAAGGTGTCTTCGAATTTTCCATTGTAAGTCATCATTGTATCAAGAATTTGAGCATTAATAGAGCGGTCTCATTGTTTGGAAGTGGACCCGGAGATGTAGCCTAGCAGGGGTGAACTCCGTTATCAACTCTTGTCTTCTTAGTTCTTTTATTTTCTGCTGCGTTATCTTTCATTTTTCTACAAGTTGATCATCAATCAATGAAGTTTTGGATAAGTAAGGGGATTCACATGTATTTTTGCAAATAGTCAAGACAATCATAATTTGTGAATCGGGTTAGATGTTGATGTGTGTTTAAAAAGTAATTTGACATCTAAGGATTTTCAGATCACTTCTAGTGTTTGAAAAATAAGTATGAACATGAAATAACCTTTCACTTTATTATTACATGAATGTAGCTATCGATTCACCTCTGCCTGGGTCTTCTTCAATAGAGAAAACCAATAGGCCTTCTAATGGAAAATTTAGTCCTTTTTCTTCTTCTTCAAGTAATTTAATTGTTGTTGAGAATGAGGCTGCCATGTCCAATGAATAAATGAATAGGTGTGTAAAGGATTTTACTGCCAAAATTGATCATGAAACACATCTCGAAAGGCCAAAAATTCCTGCAAAGGAGATGGTGAACTAGTATGTATGTAAATGCTCCATGAATTGATGAAGTTCATATCATATGCCAATATTGATTATATGGGCATCCTTCAAAATATTTGAGATGGTTTTACTAATTAAACGATATCTTTAAATGCAAATATTTATATGTTTATCATTAAGGAATTATACTCATTTATGCTTTTTCCATCTAGGTTCAATTAATGAAGTCTTTTGATTTAGTTTCTATGTAAGGTATGTGTTTTGTTGTATAGATTATTGTACATGTGTGTTAATGGATGGATGGTGAGATATGTTATGCCATAGAATTTTAATGGTGGAAATATCTAGTTTTCAAGTGAGTTTACTATATTTTTCGCTCAACCCATATTTGATGTGGGTGTTTATTTCAAACTTTTAATATATTCATGGGATCATGTGTTGGGTTTCTAGGCCTTTGATTTTTTTTTTTATAATTTTATTTTAGAATTATTTGAGTTGTGGGTATTTTATGGATTTCATGAAGTTCTAATCATTTTAAAATTTAACCAAAGTATGTGAGATTAATGCATCAAAATACATTGTTAGCTAACAACACAATGTTGTCTATGAAATTTCACTTGATCATTCTTGAAACATATGCCCATAAAAACATAGAGTAGTGTATTAGCCTAAACTTTGAAGAGAAGAGATGGGTTTCATGGATGATGGAGACAATTAGAAAGGGAATAAAAAGGATGGGGATATGAATGAATGGTGGTATAGAAAAATGAAGGTGGTGGTGGTGTGGATAAGAATGATGGTGGAATAATTCTGTTGGATTGGATATTAAGAGGGATAATATTATAACAAAAGGAACAATGTCCATACCATGAGCTTTAGATTATAATAATCACTACATATCTTATGGAGTACTTCATGTAGTACCTCATTTTACCTGATTACTATTATAAACCAAAATTATTCGTTGAGGGCGTTTGTTCACAAATGACCCGATTATTGACTCTTATTGTGATTATGAGACTTAATTTTAAATATGATTGAGTAAATTTGAGAATGTTGATTTGGTTAAATCAAATTCATGTGATGCTTAGATAAATATTTTATGCAATGAAATGATGACAATAATGTTAATGATAAATTCACTGGATGATTTTTACATGAGACTTGAATTGTTATTACTGTAGATGTTACTAATAGTTTTTCTAATGTGGCGGGGAATTATAAAAGCATGTTGACATGAAAAACCATTGACAAGATTTGGGACCTTGGATTGAGTTAGGAGTAGTAATTAAAAGATGAACATGTTTTCTATTATTGATGTCAATGTTTTGTATTATTGACGTAAATGATGAAAAATATCGACAAAATGGTTTAGCGAATGCAGGCATAGGGAACATGCTTGTTGATTCGATCCAAAGATGGGTAACATGGCTGTATAGAGTTATCCATGTATTATGAGGAGAGGTGGAGCAACGCCCCTGCTTCCACCTACTAGCACTCCTACTATGGCCGAAGTTGAAAAGTGTAGGACACTTTTACTTGGTGATTTCCCATTGTTGTGAGGGTAGGCCGTGGATTCAATCACTCACGAGGACTAAATAAGGGGCACACAATAAGGTGTAATCCTTATTCCTCAACATCCATTAGTCTCTCAATAAGGACAATGACATGAGTTAATGGTGTCTCCATAGTTGTCCAGAATTCCCATTGCTCAAGGTCGGATACTTGAAGGGCATGTACGTATGACAACTTTGGAGTATGCCAAGTAAGTATTGAAGGGCATGATGTACCTTGCACCTTTAGAATCCTTATGAAAACTGTAATGAAAATAAATGTGAAAAACAATTTAATACATAGTATAAAGAGAACTATTCTTAGGCATTACAATTAAGGGAAAACAATAATTATGTGCTACTCATTTAGAAAAGAGAAACTAAATTAATAGTTTAAATAAAATTTTGCATGAGTAACCATTTTTAGTAAAGTCAAAGTAAAATAAAATAATAAGAAGGAAAACTTAGTTATAAAGCTGTGCATGTTTTTATTTTTAACTAATCAATTAATAAGGAAAGTTCCATTCATGAGAGTTCTTAAGTCATCAAGAAGAATTAGGAAGGAGAATCCTAATTTTTTTTTTAAAGCTAGAAATTTGTTAACTTCTATTAATTGTAATTGAACTAGTACATAGCCATTGTCTTGATGCTAGAGCTACCAACAAAAAAATCGACTCCGGCACCAAAACCCGAGTTTCAAAAAAGAGGTTGCCTAAATGGCCAAAATTTAAAATGTTCAAACATAGTGCATTGTTTATCAACTGAAACAAACTAAAACAAAAAGAAACTAGAAACTGAGTGAAAAGGGAAATTCATGGAACATAACTGGGAGGTCATCATTCTCCAGATGCATTCTCGTTCCCATGGTGTTGGGGATGAGTCGGCCACATAAGAACAAATATGCTTTGGATATGACCACCATGAGGCATCATCTCGAGCTACAAATCTAAAAGTTGGCCATAGAGTTCCCCAATTTTAATTTCCATCTTCTCGTGGTGATATTTCTGCTTTTCCATATCCCTGCGAAGGTCAAAGATAAGCTGCGACTACTCTTCGAAAAACTAGGTGAGCCATTCTTCCATTCTATGCAAGGGAGTCTGCTCACTTTGCTGCAGAATGTTGTCATTCTCATTTCCCCTACGATCCTCATAATTAGGTTCTCTGTTCTGCACATTTTTGTCGAGGGGCCGTCTGGGAGCCTCCTCATTAATTTGAGGAAGCTCTTCCTCTACAATTGCATAACCCCACCTTTCCTCCTCAAGTCGAATACCAGAAGAATTCCCCTCCTGCTCCTGATACTCCATGGGATGCTGAACCGATTCAGAATTTCCAGAGGAGGGTGATGAGTAGCAATGCCTATTATAAAAAATTTGAATAGTGCCATGACCACGCTTCAACCTGACTCTCTCACGAGGCATGTTGCATGAAAGCGACGGATTAAAAAGAAAAGAAAACACTTGTTTGAAGAAATAAGGGATCAAGGGACACTGAAAAATGAAGAAACACAGTTTCTCACTGCCAGCGAAGGATGCAATGGACAGAAGAACCCCACACGGGCCTTTGTACAGGAAAATTGACCCATTGTCCTTAGCATTAACACTATGCATAATGACTGCATTAATCCAAAATGAATGAGCAATACTAGAGACAAATATTTGATTCATCACCGTACTCACATAATCATAATCTTGAAAGAGATGTATTGCTAGGGAATTAAAATCTGTTGTAGCCATCGGGCTTGGGAAATGCAAAAAATACCAGATGGCGATTCAAAAAACCTGGTGGAAACTCATCATGCATGCGAAGTTAACACCCCATATGGGGGTAGACCTTCCATCTGAGTGATCACTATACATTCCTAGAACAGGGGAGGAGTTGGTCTATGTTTAATCTCGAATGCAATATCCTGCTCTTGACAGTCTACCCCCATGTTTTCCAATTTGTTTGCAATCTTATTTTCCTCTCACCAGACATGAGAAGGGATTAGAAACAAGTGGGGAAACATCAAAGATCAAATCATTTCAATGTGGCCTAATATTCTCCATCTAGGCAATATCTTTGCAGGATCAGATCCATTCAAGAGATTCAAAAACGTAGAAATGATGATCTATGATTCCCCTTCCACCATGAGCTTACAATAACCTAGATGAGAGGATAATTGAATTCCTTTAAGAAGACCCCATAACTCGATAAAGTTATTGATCTCATGGCCCAGACTACTAGCAAGGATGTTGTAAGTATTTCCCCTTTCATATCTGAAAACAACTCCAAAACCCGCAAGACGCGGGTTCCCTTTTGAGGCACCATCAAAGTTCATCTTCACTAAGCCCGAGGGAGGCCTTTTCCATGAAGCAAAGATGGAGGAGGAGGGTGGATGGGAAGGGATGGAAGTGATTAAATTGTTAAGATTGGGTTGCCAGTAAGAGAGGATGAGTTTTTTATGGGGATCACAAGCCAGGTCGTCCATTGACCATTTTTGAGATCTGATTGTTTCTTGAATGTTTTCTTTGATCTTTGACTAAATGAGTGATTAAGGGGAATTCTTAGAATGGAAGATCCTTCTATTACATTCCTTCCAAAGTTTCCAGACCACAAAACCTAAAAGAAGCTGCCAAATTATGTTCAAAATGGATTTTTTGAAATTTGAGGGTCTCCATCCCTCAATAATAATGGATATGTTGTCTTGGTTCCTGTTGGTTTTCCTCATAATTTGGGAAACTTGATCCCAGATGTTGGAGCTGAAGGGGCAGTGATTGAGGATATGATCTATGGATTCTTCATGCTAGGAAAAGAGAGGGAAAATCGAAGGGTCAATAAAGCCTCTTTTGCATAGGTTATCCCAAGTAAGTGTGTGATTTTGAATTAGTAGCCAGAGAAAGATGCTGACTTTTGGCCAAAGATTTGTTTTCCAAATGATGCACCATATCCATACTCTAGGATGAATATGGAGCTGAGTTTTGATGGAAAAAGCTTATTTTATGGAGAAGATTCTCTTAGGGGAGTGTCCCCATAGAAGAATATCTTGT
This sequence comes from Picea engelmannii, assembly GCA_009831015.1. Taxonomy (NCBI): domain Eukaryota; kingdom Viridiplantae; phylum Streptophyta; class Pinopsida; order Pinales; family Pinaceae; genus Picea; species Picea engelmannii. The sequence goes on from ML791452.1 coordinate 284,914, forward strand.
CCATGTCGAATGTGAACCTTCCTAAGTGTCGCCTCGTCCTACCAGGAACACAAATCATATTCACTAAAACCTATGAGAATACTGCTAATTTTAAGGGCTTATTTGGCTGTTGGAGATCCCATCATCATGGTATCATCCACAAACTGGCTATGAGAGGCCACCGAATGAATACCATGCAGAAGAAATCCTTGGAGAGAGCCATCGATAATGGAAGCTTTTATGTAGCGACTCAATCCTTTAGCCATGATGACAAAAAGGAAGGGTGGAAGTGGGTCTCCTTGCCTAATGCATCTAGAGGTGAAAAGGTTTTAAAAGGGACACCATTTACTAAAATAAAGAAGAAGGTCAAGGAATTAAGGTTTAGGACCCAATTAACCCAATAATCACCGAAACCAAAAGCCACAAGAAGAGAGTGCATGTAATTCCAGCTAAGTTTGTCAAAAGATTTAGATAGATCTAACTTGATAATCATGTTAGGGGTTCGAGAGGATTTTAGAGAGTGAATTACTTCATGAGCTAGGATGATGTTGTCCAAAATATGGTGACCTTCCACATATCCTGATTTCTCTTTAGAAATGATAAAAGGAAGAAGAGGTTTGAGACGAAGAGCCATTACCTTGTTTAATATCTTATTGATGACATTGCAGAGAACAATAGGCCACAATTTCTTGGGGTGAGTGGCCCCCTCCTCCTTGGGGATGAGAGTAAGGAACGTGGCATTGAGCGCTGGAAGGACTCCCTGAGAAATGCATGAATCCTCAACAAGTCGTCGGGCTTCTTCACAGACCATTGGCCAACAATGGTGAAATAAATCCATTGTGAAGCCGTCCAGTCAAGGGGATTTACGAGTTGGCATATACTTGATCCCTTGATCCACCTCCTCAATTGAGATTGGTATGATTAGAGATTCATTTTGTTCTTCTGTGATCAGGGAAGGAATATGCTTAGTTATTTTGCTAATGGTCGTGGAGCGGTCAGGACACCATTTGATTAGAAGGTCTGTATAATATTTGACTAGTTCCTGCTCTATTCCATCATGGTCCATTATGTTCTGTCTCTAATAAGTTTCTAGCCTTGTGATCCTGTTGATATGCCTTTTTTGAATCATGGACCTGTGAAAGAACTTTCAATTTCTCTCTCCTTCTTTTATCCATTGAACTCTAGATTTTTTACGCCAGAGAATTTCCTCTTGCACATATTGTTCATCAAGATGTTGTTTTAAGCTCTATTCCTCTGCTTGTAGAGATTATGTGTTGCCTTGGGTGATAAGTTGTCTTTGTATCTCCTCCATACACTACTCTAGTGATTTTTTAGCTTGAAAGATATTGCCAAAGACATTTTTGTTCCAATATTTGAGTCGTTTCTTGAATTTTTTTAGCTTTTGATGGAATTTATACATAAGGGTATCATGAGTCACCACCACCTCATCCCACTAGGTAGGAGCATTATTTTGGAAGTTAGGGTTGGTGGACCAAAATTTTTCAAACTTTAATGGTTTACTAGGTGGGGAGCATGATATGTCCATCCATAATTGTATCGGCTAGTGGTCAGATCCAGAGCATTCAAGGATGCTTGCTTCTAAAAGGGGACCTTACAACGTTAGTTATTCTGATACAAGGAATCTGTGTAGCTTACAAGCGACCTGATGAGAACCAAACTATCAATTCGACCAAGTGTGGATTCCATTGATGGTGTTTAAATCAACCACATGAAGATCATCAAATACTTTCTGAAAACCAATGCTGTCATTTTCCAACCTTCTAATTCCGCCGCACTTTTCTTCAAGAGAGAGTATTTTATTGAAGTCACCTCCTAGTATCCATCATCTATTCCTAACAATCTCACTTAGGTCACACAGACTTTTGAGAAAAACTTCCTTGTCCTGCGTTGACTGTGGCCCATAGGCATTAGTGATGACCCCCTCCTTATTTGATCCGATGGCTCTGTAATGTGTCGTGATGGACCATTTAGTAGAAAATAAATTTTCCATTATGATTGTGACAGGATTCTTAAAAATTGCAATACTACAAGCCTCTCCTCTGGAGTCATCGTAAACAAAGTTGCTTTGCCTCCAACACCTAGAAAGTGTGTTTTATGTTGTTTCTTTTGCACATTTCATCTCCTATAGGAGTAATATATTTTGATTTTCAGCTATGATGCTATTTCAAAGAACCCGTTGTTTGGTTCTTCCATTTATCGCTCTAAAATTTTAGGAAATGATCTTCATGAGGAAGGTGGAGGGGGAGAGAGAAAGAATCCCTTTGTGAGCTTATGAATATGTCGAGAGTTAATCATGAAGGAACCTACCTCACGAATGACCTGTTGAGCGGATTTGCTTTCTGTTCTTTTTCTTTCCTCTGATTATTTTTGAATCTCCTTCCTTGGGTATTGAGAATGCCTAAACCTCCTGTTGGCACAGGGGCAGACCCAGGGTTCAACTCTAACAACTCACCAACAAGCCCTAACTATTGACCCTTTCAGAAACACCTGCGAATCATATGTAGTCTCACTCGAAGTAGCAATAAGGGGTTGCCGGACATAAGCATCTACAACCAAAGGAAATGCAAGTGGATCCAAGGCAAAAACACACAACAATCTAGTTATACTTTATCTCCCTTAAACCTACTTCACATAGTTATATTCTAGATCTAACACAATATTGCATTAACAATATATCAATGAGCAAAAGAACACAACATCAATCACACACAAAAACAAGATATACGTGGTTCACCCTCTCCCTAGGGATACGTCCATAGAATTGCATTTCTTTATATTATATGAAAACATACAGTTCTATATGCGCACTTAGCTTGCAGATCTCTCTCTCCTTCTCTTCTCTCTTCCCTCCCTGTGCACCTAGCTGCAGGGCTAATCTTCGCACCTAGCTGAAGATCTTACAATACCATAAGGCTTGCACACTCAACACTTCTCTCTTGTTCACAACAACAACCTCTCCACACTAACGACAAAATCTCAATCAACTCAGTACCAACCCATCCCAGGTCCTCTAGACCTTTATTTATACATTACAATAGCTCACCGACGACCTTAGGCTGAAACCTAGGTGTCAAAACCCTAGATACCAAAACCCTAGGTCAACTTGACCCGCGTTTTCAAGGCTTCTCCAACCTGTCTTTCCTTCTTTCCCGTGAGGTGCTCCAAAGCATCCATTGGTGGATTTTTCTGCTTGATGAGTTGTCCACGATCCATATTCCTTGCTGATCTGTCTTTCTCGATCTCCTCGTCCAACGAATTGCTTTCTTTTACTTCACTCCGTCTTTTCTGCTTCTTTGGCCACTTCGACCCAATATTAATCACTATGTCTTCTGCGTAGTTCGCACTTCACACTTCTTCCTTAATCTTTGCTTTCTTCCATAACCAAGGGCCAACAGGCCCCCAACATTCACATGTGACTCATCCCGAGGCACTTTGATCTGAACCTTCTTCTTTACTTCAACTTCAGACTGCGCAGAGAAGTCTGTGCTTTCTGCTCTATCCCCTCCTTCCTTGTGCAGACTGTCTTTTCTGTGTCTGGTACCCATTTTCAATTGCACTTGGTACCTAGACCCTTCTCCTCATGCTTCTATTGAGATTTGCAAGACAACTGGTTGTCATGGTACAATTTCAACCGACTCCCATTCACCAAACCTTCCTTCCATTCTCCATTCAAAGTCTTCAACTGCGCAACTCCTCCTTCTATAACATAGGCCACCTCATATGGCCCCAACCAATGTGTCTTGAATTTCCCTGGATGCTTCATGAACTTGCTGTCATATACCAATACCAGATCTCCTTGCTTGAAGGATTTCTTCTTGATGTGCCTATCATGGTAGACCTTTTCTCGTTCCTTCTATACCTGCTGATGGAATCCTGCAATAAATCTATCTTCCTCCAATTCTATCAATTGTGCGAGCCTCTCTTGAGCAACGCCAGTATCATCCATATATGTAAAGGAGTATACCTCCTATCCTCCCATGTTATATAACACTTCGTCTGTGCAGGGTGTAGGGAATGGGTCATGCAAATATGCATCATTCAACTTTTTGAGATCTACACAGATCCTAATTTGTCTTGGACCACCATAGGGATAATCCATTCTGATTCTTCAACAGGTTCTATGATTCCTGCTTCCAACATTCTATCTAATTCAATCTTCACTTTCTCCTTATATTTGGGATTCAATCTGTAGGGTTGTTGCTTGCTTGGCCTTGCATCTAGTTTCAAGGGGATCTTCATCTCTCCCATGGGCCCTTTAATGCCCTTCATATCAGTGAACTTGGTTGGAAACAAGTCCTGATATTCATGCAGTAATTCCATGATCTTGTCAATAATGGCATCATCCTAGTAATCTCCAAAATTAGAAAGCTTGGGTGCTTGCTCTGTTCCAATGTTAACTTGCTTGATCTTGATCGGTTGTCCAATGAAAGGTAGTTCGAATCCTGGTCCTTCTACATTTCTCTATCCTTCAGTTTCTGCGATGTTCACATTCCTAGGATCATCGTCTTCATCAACATTGATATAGTAACAACCTTTCAATTTCTGAAGAGGTGCATTCCATTCATCCTCTTCTCGCTCAACAGGGAGGTTAGGTGCCTCCTCAAATACTTTCTGTCGGACAACCTGTAAAGCTTGATCCACTGTGGGATACTGACTCTCAAATAGAAATGTAGCTACAAAGTTCTGAGTCATACCGTACCAATCTGTAGTGATGAGGCATAGTTCTGCTTGTAGATACCAATTGATAGGCGTTGTGTCCAGAGTGTTAATAAATTTATGCACCCACTGCTCTTGAGGAATGCTTCTCCAGGCTTCCTCGCAACTTCACACATGGTCTTTCGGGCAATTCTAACCTGTATACCGAACTTCACATCCTTCTACTTGTTCTGAAAAATGCGCTGTCATCAAAGTGCGACATTGCACCTAGTCCGCAATGTTCTTTTTATGTGTTCCCCACCATCTCGCTGGAGTTGCTTTCAAGGCCTCATCCAGTGCTAACAACCTTTGTTGTACTGGTACAGTTTCTTCAAATTCCAACAAGAAAGCTTCGATATGATTTAAACCATCAAAGGTGGGTAGGTTACTTACTTCTGTTCCAATCCAGTGAACTTCCCTGGTCAATATAGCACATCTCCGTGTAGATACTTCATACATTTTGTTCTTCCAGTTCTCCAGTGCTTCCTCCGAGTCTGATGAGCATGCACTGTCACTTTGCCATCTTAAATTACCATCTGCTACAGGATTAATGTAATCCTACTGTCTTGCTATCAATTTATATATATTCTCGAGCTCATATGCACGGTCTTCTTCTCTGATGGGTTCTATGTATCTCCAACCTTCATTGGGATCCAAAGGTGAAATGAACCTAAGTCCATCACCTTCAAATGTCATTCTTCTTTTATTTAAGTCAACAACAGTGGAATTATTGAAAGCCCAATCAATTCCTAATAACGTAGGATAAGGAAAACTATTGTCAACTATCTCAATAACTTCGAAATCTACGAAGGTCCTCACCCTGTTGTTGTCCACAGGGACATGCTCCAGTCGTCCAAAGGGGCTTACTGCCTACTGATTAGCCATCCTAATCCTGATAGGAGAATAGATCAAATTAGGTTTTCCCATCAGTGCCTAGGTCTGCTTCGTCATAACTTTGACCTCTGACCCTAAGTCGAGGACCACATAGTCTATATCATAATCTCCAATTTGAGCATTAAGGTGTAGTTCCTTATTCATCCTTCTCTTCCTAGATACTTGATGTACTGTTCTATTATGTAGAGGGTCCACCTTCCCTATCTCATACCGTCTGACCAAATTTTGTAGTTCTTGTATGGATCTTTCATCCTTAATCAACTCAATAAACATATACAAGAAACTGACAAGCTTACTTACCTCTTTTCCATTTCCAAGTGAGATAGACTGATCAAATTCCAGGGGCATTCCACATTCTCTCACTTTTGGTTGTGTCTTAGATGAAGAATCCTGATCTCTTCCAAATTCTTTTCTTGCCTCTTCAAATGTCTATTTTTCTTTCCTTGGATCGAAATCTTGTGTCTTCTCTACAACTCTTTTGACTCCTGATTCTTTTGTGGTCTTTCCTGGGGTCACTCTGTATTCTCCAGTAACATCACCTCCTCTAGTGATAACAATGACTCTGGGATCCTCTCCGTGAGTTCTGCTGAGATCAATTGTACTTGTGGGTTTCCTCCTCTTCTCTCTTGAAGTTTGGCTAATAACACAGGACAATCTTCAATAACATGTTCAAATGAGTTGCAGTAGCTAAAAGTGGTACAAGGGTTCTGACAGTGCCTTGCCAAGTGTCCTAGCTGTGTGTATTTGTAACAAATGATCTATCCTCTACCTCGACCCATGCCTCCTCCTCGTCCTCTTCCTCTGAATCCACCGCGAGGGTTGAATTTTCCTCTTCCTGGGGAGTTAAACTGTGTAGTATTTCCTTCCTGTTGTACTTCGCCTTGAATCCTATATGTATATCTTGATCTTTCATGCAAGAGTTCATAGGCCCTATAGTCCTTCTCATCATGCCCCTCAGATTTACAGAATGTGCAGTAAAGGTTTGTAGGTGTCTGGACATATTTTTGCAGGTAGTAACATTCACCAGGGCGATGCCTATTTCTACATACCTCACACCAAGGTAGAGTAATCTACTTCAAAGGGCTTGGAGCCCTAAAGGCCAAGTACTCATGAAATAGAGGAAAATCCTCCTTGTCATGGCCTTCTGATTTGCATCTGATACACCAGATGTCTTCTCTTTTGTCTTTTCCCTTTTCTTTCTTCAGTTCTTCCACCTGTAAAGATAAGGTAGTTATCTGACTCAAAATTTGACTCATACCTGAGCTAGATTCTCCCATAGGGGTTGATTATAGTTTCATGGCGATCTCCAATGCCTCAACCTATGAATCGATCTTTTGTTGCATCAGAGGAAATCCGATGCGTGGTAGGAGGGCAGGAATGAACCATTCTTTGTTCTGCTCGTTTGGGATCTGAAAACTCAAATGGCATGTCAAGGTCTTAAACCTCTGATCAAACTCCCAAACAGGTTCAACTACTCTCTGCTTGATTTCTTTTAGTTCTATAATGCATTTTGACTTCGGCTTGGGTTTCATGAATTATGCACTTAATGCATTCTTGATCTCGTTCAGTGGTTTAGGTTTTGTAATTCCCTTAACAAACTTCATGTACCAGCTTAGTGTGCGGTCTCCGAGGGTAGTACTAAACTGAGTTTTCTTAACTGCTTCATCAGTGACTTGCTTAATATCCAAACAACTTCACATTTAAACTAGTGCTGATCAGGATCTTTAGATCCATCTCCTCTAAATATAGGTAGCCTCATCTCATCTACCATATATCTTCCTAGGTTTCTTGAATGAGTATGTACTAAACTGCTGGTAACAATGCTCTGAGTGCTCTAGTAACTCTAACTACTCTGGTTACTTAATGTTGCTGAAACAACAAGGGGAGTAATAGTACTTACTTCAATAGTCAACGCAGTCCCTGAAGCTTCTAGTTCTTCTTGGTGAGGTTCTTCAGTCTTCCCTTCCTCTGCCCTAACGAATTCTGAATGCTCTTCATTTGTCAAATCTGCCTCTTCTCCAATGTAGAATCCTTCGTCTCCGTAGTTTTCCTTAAACAGGTTCGCAAGAGGAACTTCTCTGAATGCTCTCCCACTGCGCGTGTGTCCAACCTCTATGTCGCTATCACTGTCTGAATTCTTGAACATTAGCTTTTTCAATCTGACTGATTACTGTATCTTCAAGATATTCTTTTGATAACATCTTGATCTTCAACTTCAAAAAGTGTAAAAATTTTCCTCTAGGTCCCTTAAAGAAATATCTCTTAGCTTGACTATATGACTCTACTCTGTCAACAACAAACTTGGTGATATACCCTCCAATGGTGCTATCAAACCAGCGATCTACTTCTCTTGATACGACATTATCAACTCTCTTGACCTTCTTGAGCAGCGCTGACGTCCAGACCACAGGTGGTCTAGGTATGATCTCAAATTGGGTATCTGCTAATCTGGCTAACCACTCGTATAACTCTTTATGAATTCCTCCAAAGAAGATCTCGTGTATATCAGTAAAGATATATTTCCCCAACCAATATTCAGTACTAAGATTAGGGTTCTTGTTCTGAGCTTCAACGAAGTCCTTTCTTGATCTTCTATCCACTTCTGAATCTCTGTCTTCGATGGAAACCACCTTGACATTCCCTCAAGAAGATCCTTGTTTGAGCTATAGAACCATTTGTTGGCACAGAGGCAGGCCCGGGGTTCAACACTAACAACGCACCAACAAACCCTAACTACTGGCCCTTTTGGCAACACCTGCGAAGCTGATGCAGTCTCACCCGAAGTAGCAATGGGGGGTTGCAAGACACAGGCGTCTACAACTAGAGGAAATGCAAGTGGATCCAAGGCAACAACACACAACAATCTAGTTATGCTTTATCTCCCTTAAACCCACTTCGCACATTTATATTCCAGATCTAACACAATATTTCATTAACAATATATCAACGAGAAAAATAACACAACAACAAGATATACGTGGTTCACCCTCTCCCTAGGGCTACATCCGCAGAACTACGTTTCTTGATATTATATGAAAACATACAGTTCTATCTGCGCACTTAGCTTGCAGATCTCTCTCTCCTTTTCTTCTCTCTTCCCTCCCTATGCACCCAGTTGTAGGGCTGATCTTCGCATCCAGCTGAAGATCTTACAATACCAGAAGGCTTTCACACTCAACACTTCTCTCTCGCTCACAACAACAACCTCTCCACACTAATGACAAACTCTCAATCAAGTCAGTACCAACCCATCCTAGGTCCTCTAGACCTTTATTTATACATTACAATAGCTCACCGACAACCTTAGGCCGAAACCTAGGTGTCAATGTCACCAATGTCACCAAGGATAAGCCAACTTCCAAAAAACAAACTAGTAATCAAATTTATGAATTTGCCTTGCATTGTAAATGTCACCAAGTCACCCCTGGGGGAAGGAGAATAGACCTTTGTGCTCCTATTGCATCCATAGGTGTTGAGTCTTCAAGGTTGTCTCGCATGGCCACAAACATAGAGATACACTTGTCCATGAGCTCGAGTCGAAATTTAAGGTCATAGGCCTCATTGCGGAGCTCGAAAATCAATTGTTGGAGGATGCCCAGAGCTGCGTGAATTGGTTGAGTCTCCCTGTCGACGAAGGAACTTGGATGGCCGGATGAGAATGTGCCTTGGTCATGGCTGGAGTTCTCGGGAGAAGAGGCCCGTGGAGGACTGGTTGGAGACGACGGACCCAGGAAATAACTTGGAGCGAACCCTAGCGAGTTTCCATGGCTATTAAACCACTGGATTTTGCATCCCCATCTAGTGGAAGTGCATCCACTATCTAGCTGACGACCAAAGGTAGAACTGGGTAGAGAATTCTTAGACCATTGCCTCTTGTTGCTAGAGTTGCCCTAGAAGAAATGCGCCTAATAAGAATGTGGTTGCCCCTACCATGCTTTGAGCTCCCTCTGAGGCGCGACATGATGAACCTTGGTGCCTTTGCCAACCATATGAAAATAATCCTGAGCCTATTCCTACATCTACTGTTGGAGAAAAAAAGCCGAATTCGAATGGAGATTGCATAATATAGCACCCACAGGACCCAATGTGCCATTATATTAGTTTCTCTTGGCGTCGACATGGTTGTTAATGCCATCTTGATGACCATGTACCAAGAGTAATTAACTAGAGATTCAACCATGCTGTCCCGCACCATCCTGCAAAAAACCAAGCGCCCCAGGTACCTGGTTCGTTTAATGTCCCAGACTGGCGGCGTGTATCTCCTCATGCCCTTGCACTTGGCTCGAGGCCTGTAAGGTCAAGTGTCTCTATCGTCTAGAGCTAGCGCACTATTCATTTGCGTTGGATGACACCCCATCCATGGGACAATGGTTGAATAACATTGAGGAGGCACTTCCATTCTTGCAAATAAGTTAATTAAGCTTAAACTCGAAACGGAACATATCATGGATCTATAAATTGTTAAATAAAAAATAAAAAATTATTTATTAATATAGAATATTTATTTCAACATTACATTGAAGAGGCTGTTCCATTCTGAGAAATTAAGCTTAAACTGTAAACGGAACATATCATGGAAATATAAATCATTCCATAGAAAATAATAGATTATATATTAATATAAAATATTTATGGTTAAACAAATATTATGAGAAATTATAATTAAGGTTAAATTAACAATATTAATATTGTTATGAAAAATAATATTGCATTAATTTAACATGTAAAATTAAATAATATTAATAATTTTAACATTATTATTTTAAGCTAGATTTTTTCAAAAATATTAGGTGTAATATTTTTCTTGATAAAAATTAGTTAAGAATCAATAAAGAACAAATAACACATTCAAATTGTACTAGGAGGTTGATTTTTTTGTTCCAATCACAAAGAGGAGACCAACCATTAAAAGGCTTGAAATGATTGACTTCCTTATCATCAACTCAAGATACATAGTTTTCATCATTAAATAGTTGGTCAAAGTTCTCAAGGTCATAATTCTTGAGGTCAAAGTTCTTGAGATCATGACCTCAGGAACTATGACACGAGAATTATGAACTCAGGAACTATGACATAGGAGCTAGTTCAAAGTTCCCAAGGTCAAAATTTTTGAGGTCATATATCTTGAGATTAAAGTTCCTGCTCCTAGGAAGAATATTTTAGTGTCCCAACAACCTGAATCAATAAATTCAGATTTCAAATAGTTCAAGTCTTGTTGCCTTATCTCTAAGGTTTATAATAGATAAAGTCATTATTTTATGTTCTTAGGGATTTTGATAGGTGAGAGGGTTGGACTAAAGGAGGCTCCCGAGGGGATGAATCCGAAGCAATAACCGCAGATAAAGGTTCCTCTTCTTTGTCTAACATCTGTGAGAGAATTTCAAAAATATTTTTCTGAAGCACTTCTACTGTAGAGCTAGGGTTACCAAAAGTTTTAGGAGGATTAACCTGGCCATAAGGAGGGGGATCAACAGACGTTCCAGGACTAGACCCATTAATACCTCATCGCTCTTTTTCCTAAATCTATTTTAGCTTTTTATCCCTGAAGATGAGTGGAGTGTCCACTCGAAACATCGAATGTTTCAAAAATTCTAATCTTAAATCATGACTTCATAGGCTGCCTGATTTAAGGGTTCTTCAAACCTATTAAACACAATATCCAAAGATAAAATAAAGTAGAAATCCATTTTTCTATGATTGAAAAGATTACATTTTCATATCCAGTAGGTGAAAATTAAATCAATTATACATTGTTAAGATTTTAAATCTCAATAATTGAGAATATATATATATATATATATTATTTACAGACAAGGATTATTAGAATTAAGAGATTAGTATTAAGTGTAGTGTTATATAATTGGTTAAATGATTATAAACTAATTCGTTTAAGAATATAAGTGGTTGAATCCAATATTATATGGCTACTAATTATTAAGTTGTTTTTTATTGGATGTAATATTGTATGGCTACTCATTATTAAAATGTTTTCTATTGAATGTAATATTGTATGGCTACTCATTATTAAAATGTTTTCTATGGAATGTAATATTATATGGATACTATTTATTAAAATGTTTTTTTTTCAATAGAAAAAGTCTCACTTAATTTAGTTTGTTTTTGTTTATTTAATTTTAATAGTTTTTGTCTCAAATTATTAGTCCCTGCCATAGGCATAGAGGGATTATAGTGATCGCTAATTCGTTGACTACATATTAGTTTGTTCTTTGACCATAAATATTTGCATAATACCTATTGTTGGAGCTAGGGAATTAAAAACATATATTTTTATATAATAAAAAGTACCATATGTGTACTAATATGATTAGATAAGAGTTTGGAGGTCTTCTTGCCAGCTTCGCTATTCCCAAATTTTTATATGGCAACATATCCAAAATTTTTCTCATATACAATGTTTTTGAATCATATATTTTTCCTGTATATTGCTTGAAGGTTGATTAATGCTAACATTAGTTCGAATGTTTGTATTAACATTTTCTGCTAGCTGAATATATCCCTAAGTTTTGATATGTACTAAGCTTATTGAAATGTTTTGATATCCAAGCTTTATATTGATTGAGAATTGCAAAGTTTATAACGTCCTTGCCAGATGTATTTTTGTTTAAATGTATTGACACTTATTTCGAGATGCCTCAATAGTCTTGGTAGCTTAAATGTTTACAAGACGCGACGTCCTCCAACAGGCTTGACAACTTAAATTTTTTCATACCGCGAGGTTCTTAGACAACCTGACAACCTTAAATGTTTATGTAAATATGCTTCTCGGAGTACATTTTTCCTTGAAAATTTCCATACAGTTACAGTGAATTTGCACAGTCTTGTTTGTCCATCGCCAGTTCAATAGCCATTGTATGTTTCATCCTTCTTCTACCTTTGCAATGCAATTTCGTCATCGTACAAGATACATACATTGTTTACTGGTTCGGTGAGTGCTTCTTCTTCACTGGTTTTTCAGTTGTTGCTTGTTGTTGTTTCCTTTGCGATTCGACCTGCGCTTCTGCATTTCATCATTTCGGAGTAAGTTTCGATGCCATAGTTTCATTTTGTATTCCTTGTTTACTTTTCAGTGTTTGCAGTTTGCAAGTAAGAATGTTTGCTTATTTGTAGTGGCATGGTCCTCGTATGTTTCCGGTTCCTTCTGTGCTTGGGCTGCAGTTTCGTAATCATTGGAGATACATATGTTGTTTACTGGCTCAATGGTTCTTGCTGGTTCGTTGGTTCGTGGGTTGCTGGTTCTGTTTGTTTGGCTCTGGTTTACGCTTTGGGGTCCTGGGTGTGCAGTTCGGCTTGTTCGTGCATTCTCACTAGTTTGGTGCTTGCTATTTTCTTTTGCTTGATTCAGCCTTGCAGGGTTGGGGTCCAGCGGTAGTGGTTGGACCTTTTTTTTTTTCTTTTTTTTTTTGGATTATTATTGTTTTTTGGGGTGCTTTATGGTGTTCAACCCCTGCACCCATGAGTCGACATGCAGTTGTGTTATTTTCCCTATCTGTCGAGGTCGATATCTGTTATTTTGCGAGATTTTGCTAGTGCTTCAGTGCTGACATGAAAGAAAATAGTTGCATGCAAAATTGTTCGAGGATTACATGTGAAATTGTAATATTCGTTGTTTTTTTGTTAGAATAAAGCATATGCAACCTACATTTATAAACCATGTATGGTCAGATGTGCCGATATGAAATTACATGTTCTTTCTCCTCTACATAGACTGGTGTGTGCACGATACAATTTGTGTTGTGCTTTAGATATGATATGTACAACAAAGATTCTGCAAGATTATATTTGGATGTCTGGAAGCATGTCTGGGTAGTTTGCCATGGAAAACCAAAAACTTATATCGTGGGCACAATGGTCTGTGTAGAGGATAAATAACATGTATTTCCATCAGTGGAAGCATATCCGGATAATTTGCCATGGAAAACCAGAAATCGTTTAGCTACGACCATGCAATTGGGTGATATTTTGTGGCTTGTAATATATTTTGGGCTGGGAAAAAAAAATTATAGATTTACAACCATGGATAGAGAAGCGCAAAGGTTCATGTTTCTGCCTTGCTTCTAGACTGTTTGTTGAGACTATTTTACTGTATGTACATATTTCTTGTTCTCCGGTGCATACCGGCTTCCATTCATGTTCATTGTATTTTGTGCGTTCCCACATTCAAACAAACATAATAGCTGGAGAAAACAAGGGAGTCTTGACGACATCGGTTGAAGAGGATATAAAAAGGTGCATGCTTGTACTGTTATTTCATATTGCATTGTTTTATATTTCATTTATGGTCTGTATATGTGTTCACCTAGTTTATTATATGTACATGTTGCGTGCCTTCCTACATGGTAAGTCATCTTCATTACATGCCTTCCTGCATACTAACCTGCTTCATGTCCATTATGTTTTCGCTGCGTTCCTACATTTAAACAAACATAATAGCTGGAGATGATGATGGGATCTTTCACGGGTAAATAACCCTGTTTCTCTTTCTTTTACATGTCTATCTTCATTATAAGTTATCTTCAATACATGCCTTCCTACATACTAAGCTACTTCATGTCCGTTGTGTTTTTGCTGCATTGCTGCGTTTAAACAAACAAAATGGATGGAGAGGACGATGGACTCTTTGGTGGGTAAATAGACCTATTTCTCTTTGTTTTAGATGTCTGTATTCATACTAACTTGCCTTCATGTCCATTGCATATTGGGCATTGCTGCCTTGGAAAAAACAGGTTGCTTGGATAGGGAGATGAATTGTTCTGTGCAACAACAAAGGGTTCTGTGGTACAATCTTCTAAAAGGTATACCAAGTGTGTTGGTAAATTAAATATACAAACCAGGTGGGGGCATATAATATTAGACTTGAAAACGATGGCTTGGTAGTAATGGGCCTTTCTGCCCTCCCTATTTCTACTTTTTCCATTTTCTATTATCCCTTTTGTTTTCTAATTCATATGCTTAGTGTGTTTTTCGAAAATGCCTTGGTGCGCCGGTTGGCAGACTAATGGTTTCACATTTGTGGTTGCACTTCTACCTTATTCCATAGTTACCCAATTTCTCGATTACGGGTGTTGGGCTAGCAAGTTGAAGATTTCTCCCCTGGCTTTCAGGGGTCCGCGATATACAGATTGGCCATGGTGCCCCGCGCTCATGCCCTATTTACTGTTAAACATTTCTCTAGTTAAAAAAATCAGATGGATACAATTTTACGGTTATTTAGTCCTTCTGATGGACAATATACAATGCATATGCTTGTTTAGTCCTGATATTCATCTGCACATGCTTGCATCATAAAAAGTTGGACTAGTGACATGGGCATGAGCAGTTAGTCATCCCAGACATCAACGGACTGACAAGGCCAAAGGTAAAGATGCATACGCTTTTCTCTTACTATGTTTACTAAGCAAATATTCTTGGGTATATATTCATCTATGGCATGGTGGATATGCTGATATCATCTACAATACATGGTTTTAAGCTCACAAGAAGTATCAACAAGTACAAGCGAGACGTCGAATGTGCTGCATGTTCTGCAGACTAAGAGGTGTGGTTGCAAAACTCTGGCTCCATAGTTCATCAAAGCTATGTGTGTACTTGTAGATTTATGCCAGTGAAAGAAGAATACAAAAAAAAAAAAAAAAATATTGCAAACTACCATTCACTTAGTTTTCCTGTTAAAAAATTGTCGCCTGGTCTAGAGTTGTGACATCCAAAGTACTATCAATAGAGAAATTGAACAACCGCTGAACTGGAAAAGTGTTCGTTGGGGACATAATGGTCGTCTATAACACCTAGTTGGACAAGGAAAACAAAAGTAGATCCATTATGCGTGCTGACATGACATACAAGAAGGCCATGATGACAGTGACATTGACTGTTCCTCCACAACTTGTCTAGAAACATGCAGAAAATATATTGCCGCATAATGGGATATCCATTACAAATTTTAATATATTGCCCAAAACAATATATGATCGTGGTGATTGCGATCAAATTATTTCTCTCAATGAAACAAGCATTGTGGAAAAAATTCCCGCTGTTTGTTCAGAATATCGTTTCGCCTCAGACTCGACTATTAGCCAGCTTGCACAGAGCATTGATATTTACCCAATCGAAATGATTGGCGCAACTGTCACACTGGCGAGAAAACTTGGCTCACAACACATTCTCCATATAAAGGATGGAGATTCAGACAACGACAATGCAATGGTACCGCTTTTCATATTTAGTTTTGTCCTTTACTTTCACATGTGCATGTATCTCAGGTAAGTTACACAAATATTGCACTGTTCCATGTTGCAGCTACAATTGTTCGATATGTATTTAGATTTTTTTTTGTCAATGGAACAACAATTGCATAAAGGGCAGATTCCACTTATGTTGTTCAAAAATATAACAAAGAAAAGGGATGTTAGAGAAAGGATCTTTCAGACAACCCAGACAACGTTTGTAACAGAATTGCGAGAAAATATAGTAGAGGATCTGAAGAAACTAGCTAGCTCTACAACTGTTGTTCGTATACATCCACAAAATCATCCTCACTTTGTTTATAGAAATAGCCTTCAACAAATTTCTGCGGCCTGTTTAAATTTTTTTTTTAAGGGGAGGGGGGGTACAGTTGTGTGTTATATTGTTCAATGTATTAATTCCTATTCTCACATTCCTAGGTTGAAGGTTTTTTAGTTGCAACCAATGTGTACTCGACCCCCTTTGAACCTGTATGTGCAAAATGCAACTCTCCTACTTCTGCCTCCACTTTGATAAGTGATGATACGATTGATTGTCTATGATGCGGTGAAAAATGTACATATATATATGGACATTGCGCCAATGCTGTCATCTGAATTGTGGGCAACAAAACCGTGCATTTTACGGTTAGCTAGCCTTTGTTACAAAATGTGATTCCTTAGTTGGCAGAGTTGTTGTATGAAACATATCTACAGAAAAAGGCAAGCAATGTCTACATGCTGCAGGAGCTTCAGATACATAGCAAATTCACCTTAAATGAGGACAATGCAATTTTGCATATCGACTGAATAAGGGATATATATATATATATATATATATATAAAACTTTGGCAGGAAATGAAAATACCTCATGTGTCTCTATAATATTTCTTCAACATCTAGATGAATGTTCATCGGACTTGGCTATTTGGGATTGCACGTGCATAAGATTGTTTGGTCCAAAAAATGGGAAGCATGGCAGAAAACCCCATATATCCCATGGCCCCAGTTATTTTCTACTAGGAACATATACCAAATGCAAGAGAAAACGAATGCGACGACGTCTTTTCTTTGTATATCAAATTGTTTGGTGCAAAGGTTGATGAGTCCTGCTCTATGGACCCTTCTGGGAACTTGCTTTCAACCTGTTTGAAGTTTGGTTGGTTCTTGGTTATGTGCTTCGTCTGTCAATTTGTATACCGTGGAACTCCAATTTTTCTTTGGAGGACACAGAACAATATAATTGAATTTTTTAGCCAGCTGGCCCGCAGATCCGCCTGATAATTTCTATGGCGCTGTGACGCAAATGTAGTATGTGGCTTGTTTTAGCAGATTTCCTTGATCGATGAACTTGGTAAAATTATTGTCCTAGAATAATTTGAAATCAACAAATATATACTCTGCAAAGTGCAATTGTGCTATCATATCAACAAGAGGCCCTTAAAATTCAAATTGGTCATTGTTTTGGCATTTTTCGCTTAATCGGTGAACTCGGTAAAATTAATGTCCTGGAATAATTTGAAATCAACGAATATATACTGTGTGGAGTGCAATTGCGATTTCATATGAACAAGAGGCCCTTAAAAATTCAAATTGGTCCTTGTTATGCTTGCGGTGATAGAATTTAAAAAAAACTTTCTTTTGTTTCCTTCATTTTTTTAAAAATAAGCGATTTAACATCCTTTAATAATTTAATGTAATTCAATTGTACAATATCAAAATTTAATATTAATAATTTAGTATTTGAAAATAATGTTTTTAGATAAAGTTAGATAGGATGACCATCTGTAAACAATTCCAATCTTGAACCCGCCAGTCGTGGAGTCCTGTCGATTTGTATGTCGCAGAACTCCGAGTGCTGTTTGGAGGACACAGGACAATAGAAGTGCAATGTTGAACCAACCAGCCCTCAAGTCCGACTGTCAATTTGTATATCGCAGAAGTCTTGGTGCTATTTATAGGACACAAAAAAATAGAGGCTCAATTTTGAGCCCGCCAGGCCGAGAACCCGCGATCCAAAAAAGTGCCTAAGTATGGAATGAGGGATCCACATATGCTCTATAAAATATCATGTTATGTACTTTATAAAAATACATGTGTACTATGCATTTCTCATTTGCCAAATTTTTTTTATATCACTTGCCCGACCAAATTGTACAAACTTTCTTGTCTAATTAAATTCTGCAATATCAATATTTAATATTAATAATTTAGTATTGAAAATAATGTTTTTTTGATATGTTAGATAGTTGATAGGGATTACCATCTATAAACAATGGCAAATTTGAACCCGCCAACCCTCGAGTCCATCTGTCAATTTTTATATCGCGGAACTCTGAGTGCTATTTGGAGGACATAGAACATTGGAAGTGTAATGTTGAGCTAGCCAGCCCGCAAGTCCTCTTGTCTATTTGTATATCGCGGAATTGTGGGTACTGTTTGTAGAGCGAGGAACAATAGAGGCCCAATTTTCATCCAGCCAACCTGAGAACCCGCGATACAAAAAAGTGACTAAATATGAAATGGCGGTTCCGTACATGCTTTATAAAAATTTCATGTCCATATTTTATAAGAGTACATACTAGTATGTATTACTCATTTTTCGGAAAATTTGTAGGTGTGGAAGTTGGCAGATTCACGACTTCATATTTCACTTACTTTTATATTTCCTTGTTTGATATTGTAATAAACGAATATAAACTGGCCCAAGTCCAATTGTGCTATGACATGAACACGAGGCCCTTAAAATTCAAATAGCTTGCAATTCCGCTTGTCAATTTGTATATCGTGGAAATGTGGGTGCTATTTGTAGGGCATGGAACAACAGAGGGCCAAGTTTGAACCCGCCAACCCGAGAACCCACCATCCAAATAGTGGCTAAGCATGGAATGAGGGATTCGTACATGCTCTATAAAATCTCATGTCCATAGTTTTTAGAAGTACATCTTTACTATGTATTACTCGTTTCCTCCAAATGTTGTTTAGAAGACACGGAACAATAGATCTGCAATGTTGAGCGACCCAGTCTACAACTTCGACTATCAATTTGTATATCGTGAGACTCTGATTGCTATTTGTAGGATACGTAGCAATAGAGGCCCAACTTTGAGCCCGCCAGACAGAGAACCCGCAATCGAAAAAGTGGCCAAGTATGAAATGCGGGATCCATACAAGCTATATAAAAACCTCATGTCCATACCTTGTAAGAGTTCATACTTAGTATGCATTACTCATTTTTCGGAAAAATTCTACCTGCAGAAGTTGGCAGATTCACGACTTTAGGTTTCAATTACTTTTAGATCACCAACTCGACTGACCGCTTCTCCATTTGATATTGTAAGAAACGAATATAAATTGGCCCAAGTCCAATTGTGCTATTACATCAACACAAGGCCCTTAAAATTGAAATAGTCCACAAATCTGCTTGTCAATTTGTATATAGTAGAACTCTAGGTGCTATTTGTAGGAAACATAACAACAAAGGCCCAATTTTGAGCCCGCCATCCCAAGCACCCGTGATCCAAAAAGTGACCAAGTATGGAATGAGGGCTGCCTACATGCTCTATAAAATCTCATGCCCATACTTTATAAAAGTACATATTTGGTATGTATAACTCGTTTCTTGCAAAATTTTGTAGGTGCGGAACTTGACGGATAGACGTGTTCAGATTTCCACCCATTTTTATATTAGCAGCCCGACTGACCTCTTGCCCCTTTCATATTATACAATTTTTTTGGAACGTAAGTTTCTGAATATGTGGGTTTTTCTTTGAAATAAGATATTTCACATCCTTTTCTATTTTTATGTAATTAAATTGTACAATATCAATATTTAATATTAGTACTTTAGTTTTGAAAATACTGTTTTTTGGTAATGTTACATAGTTCATAGGGATCACCATCCGTAAACAATCGCAAGGTTGGGCCCGCTAGCCCTAGAGTCCATCTATGAATTTGTATATGGCGGAACTTCGAGTGTTGTTTGAATGACACTGAACAATAGAAATGCAATGTTGAGCGAGTCAAACTACAAGTCCGCCTGTCAATTTGTATATTGTGGAACTCTTGGGTGCTATTTTGTAGCCAACGAAACAATAGAGGCCTAGTTTTGAGCCCGCTAGCCCAAGTACCCATGATCCAAATATTGGCTTAAGTACCTGCAATACAAATTGACGACCGATATCTGTCACTGAGATGCAATATGACCATCGGCCCTTTACGTCTCCTGGGTATATATTCTACCCTTTTTCTTTTGTAACCCGCCCAACCTCTTTCCATACTTAGGTATTTCTTGGAATCGGTTTCACAGGTTGGCTAGTGCTTCGCCATAATTCACCATCACCGTTGCCTTCATTGTTTCAATATATGCAATAATTAAGCTTTAATGCTAGTAGTTCATCCTGCAAGAACCGTTAAGATTGTCATTAATGTCCAGAAGTCCGGAAAACATTTATCATTACTACGAATTAAACTAAGATTTGTGCACAAGTATGTTATCCTTTCCAAGTATTCATTTCAAACACGATGCAATTTGGTTTTTTTTGCGCCGACGGGTTGGCACCTTTAAGAAATTTCTAATTATTAATCTCTCTTCACCGTCACCGCGACCTACACACTTTTTTCTAATTATGCAATTAGTGAGCTGTGATGGTGACAGCTCATTCCACATAAACCCTGGAGATTGTCATTGATTAGCGAAAGGCTCGAGGAGATATTCCATTGATATGCATTAAACCATAATTTGCGGAGGGTTATATTATCCCTCCCCGACTTTCATTTCAAACATCGTCTTGAGAAAAAAAAAATCTTGTTAAGTTGTGGCAGCAGTTCTGTCCAGATACAGTAAACACATTGGGGCATAATGGCTAGAGGTTCCACTATTCCAGGGAATATTCTTACTACTCATCTCCGTCTACCCAGGAGCAAAAAAGGAGATGGTCCCTTGGTACACCCATAGATATATTTCAAGACAAAGAATTCCAAGGCAACCCTGCCTGCTCAGTTGTATTCATGGCTGACGCAGAGGTTGATGTCATGAATTCCGAGCTAGAAGAAGATGATCTGATGGGCGATGATACGACAATGGATGATGGCAATGCAGAGACTCTTCCCACTCATGCGCCCAAATTGAAATCAACAATAATGGATGGAACTTCCCGTCTCGGTGATGGCGGTCCTAACAACACCAAAAAGAGTTTCAGAAAATAAACCGACAGTAAACGCAATAGCCGCTTTGCAGCGCGAAAGTAGGAATTCTAGAGTTCAAAATTTGTCCATTCTGGGCAAAAGAGTTTCATTGTAAAGTAATGATATGTTGATGCTCCCAGAGATATATTTCAAGCCAAAAAATTATTGACTTGTAGGACTAGTGTCCCGTTCTCTGGATATACAATTAACATCTTCGGGAATCAGGTCCAAAACTCTCACTGCTGCAAGGCATTTTTCTACTAGTCATCTCCTTCCACCCAGAATGGACTAATTTGGGCCTCTGAAATTGCACATGAAACCTGTGCTCTTGAATTTTTTTTTACTATGCAGAGGCAGTTTTAGCTAAGGGCTATTCCATTTGTCTTGCAATGTTTTTCATCTTCTTCCTCATAGGAAGCTTTTGAAAACTATCAATTTCAGCATAGGATGATTCATCGAGGATAAAACTGTGAGGATCTTGCGTATTGTGGATCCCATGCCTATGTTTGTCGCAGATCCTCACAGAGGCGGTTTTAGCTAAGGGCTATTCCATTTTCCCTCCAACATTTTTCATCTTTTTCCTCATGGGAAGCTTCTAAAAACTATCAATTTCAGGACAGGATGATTCATCGAGGAGAAAACTGCGAGGATATTGCATACTGCGGATCTCTTGCCTGTTTTTTTCGCAGATACGTTCAATGTTTTGGCCCGAAGAACTGGGTCCAATTTCTAAGGATAGATGTACAATACTCGGTGTTTTTCTTATTTTTTTAAATGGATTTGCTATTAAAAAATAATTTCCTTGGACTCTTCATTGCTGCTTCTTTTTGGGATTTAACGCATGTTCTCATTGACATGGTTCGATGCTCTCGTACTTATTTGATATTGTGTTTACTTAGGTTATTTTTTCTAAGATGGAACATCTAACAATTATATGACAATGTACTATGTCAATCCACCAACCTTTTATGCAAACAAAAAATGGATTACACAGTTTCAAACCAATGTTCAATTTTATTCATAATGCAGATAGAACATAGCAATACCAATTTACAATCTTGCAACAAAATCATTATTCTTGTTTCTAGACATGCAATTATTAAGTTTTAATGCTAACAACCCATAATGAAAGAAGTTTAATACTTGAGTTAATATGTTGCAGTCATGGAAGAATGTATCAAGAACACAGTTACACCCACACGTTCCAATAAAATCTAATTATCAACAAAGCATTTGCTGGCAACTAGTAGAAAATGAAGTTTAGTAGTTAAGTTAATATGTTACAGTCATGGAAGAATGTATCAAGAACATACTTACATGCATAGGTTGCAATAAAATCTAATCTTCAACAATGCATTTGTTGACAATTAGTAGAAAATGATGGTTTTGCAACAATGGGGCTTCTTTGAAACCAATTCGTGCTTACCAAAATTGCCTTTCGCCTTTCTATTTTCCCACTCTTTTATTCCCTGTAGTTTCTCTTCCTAGTTACTTAATCATTTTTTTTTCCGAAAATGCCCTGCTGCGTAGCTTGGCGGATTCACATGTTTCCAATGAGCACTTCCCCTTTCTTTAAATTGACCCTCTATTTTTCTGTGTCCTACAGCTAGCACCCAGAGTTCCACGATATACAAATTGATAGGCGGACTTGCACGCTGACTGGGTCAACATTGCACTTCTACTTTTCTGTGACCTCCAAACAACATTCAGAGCTCCACGATATACAAATTGACAGACGGGCTCCAGGGCTGGCGAGCTCAAGATTACCTTTGTTTATGGATGGAAAAGTGCTAAAAATGAGTCATACCACATTTGCGCCACATAAGCTATATTAAATGGCAAAGCATTTCCTCTATAGTTCCATGTCCTGCAAACAACACCCACAGTTCCACACTATACAAATTCACAGTCGGACTTGTGGGATGGCTGGCTAATAAAATGCCTCAGAGTTTCGTGATATACAAATTGACAGATGAAGCATACAAGGAAGAACCAAGTAAACTCATGGATCATATCCCTGGTCGTTGTTTTCTGTTCCCGCCATCTTCACAATTCTTTCCAAGTATATATCTTGCCACAAAAATGGGATATCTATTACAGATGTGAATATATTGGTCCTTGTTTTCCGTCTTCTATACTTAGCCAAATATTTGTTTCTCTTTTCCCTGAACTTTATCTTTTTCATCACTTATTCATTTTTTTGAAAATGTATGGCTATGCACGTGGGCGGTCTTGTGGGTTCACACTTGCACTCGTGCTCTGTTATTGCGACACCAACCGAATGCTTCCCCATTCCATACCCATAAAATTCTATGACCGTGAATTCCCAGTATGCGGGCTCTAGATTGGACTTCTGTTGTTCCATGGCCTGCGAACAGTACCGTCACTTCCACGATATACAAATTTGCAACCAGACTCAGATCATACCCTCTTTCATCTTACAATCCACCTATCATGCCCTCTTCCGTGGTATGCATTTTGCACTGGAAACTTCCAAGAAATACAATTTAACCATCGGGTCCTCGCATCTTTTGTGGAACTGTTTTCACCCCATTTTGAAGCCTGTCTGTCCACTTTCCATATGTCGCCATTTCTTCGAATTTCTTTGGCGGATCGTCAGTTTGGCGGGTTGAAGAAATATTTAGTTCCTAGTCATTTTTTCCTGTGCCCGTGCCCCTTTACAATTAGCAATTGCCAATTATATATAAGATCTTTTTTCTAGGCATGCAATTAGCAATTTCCCTATTCCATACTTATCCACTTTGTCGGAATTCCTATTCTTTCCTTGCTCTTTGCCATCTCTGTCACCTTCGCACTTGTCTATATATATATATATACATATCTTGTTTCTAAATATGGAATTACTGGCATTTAATTCTAACAGGTCATCATGCAGGAACCGTATAAATTGTCATTGATGGGTGAAAGGCTTGAGGAGATCTCCTATTGATGCACATTAAACCAAAATTTACGGGGGGGTTATATTATCCCTTCCGAGTGTTGATTTCAAAATCATGAAATGTCGTTCGCACGTTTATGAAACCTCCAATCCTTAATTGCTCTTCGCCATACCTGCCACCTTCGCATTTCTAAATATGCAATAAATAAGCTTTACTACTAACAATTCATCATGCACCACCCATACAGATTGTCATTAATCAGTGAAAGGCTTGAGGATATTTCCCATTCATAAGCATTTAACAAAGATTTAGCAGAGAGTTACACTATTGGCTCTAACTGTTCATTTAAACCATCATCTGCAACAAACCAACGTTATCATAAACCTATGGCATCAACTCGACAACAATTATGTGGAGATATAGTGAACATCTTCGGGCACAAGGACCAGAACTTCCAGTGGTCCAGGGCATATTATTATTACTCAACCTCTACCGTAGAGAACCTAGTAATTTGGACGTCCAGGATTGCTCATACAGGCTGTGTCCCTGAGGTTTTTGACTGTAAGGGCCTGGTCTCTTGGTGCGCCGATAAATTTATTTCAGACAAAATAATTATTCCACTGCGGGACCACTCTTTTGTTTCTTTGTCACCTCAGGTCTTCTACCAGATGCTAAGATTGTCGGAGCCAACATTGATGTTCAGAGGAGAAGATTGCAAACAATTCCTAGAAAAGCATAATAATGGGTTGGACCTCTTGCCCCATTTTTTGGAAAACCCGCTTCTAGTTCCTGAAGATATTACAAGCTTCCAGGTTAGTTCATTTAGAAATCCATTTCACGAAATTGCTTAGCTGTTTACAAGAATAACGGGACATGAGTCCACAACAACTGTTTCCTGGATGGCTCTTTATATGTTGTATTTCACAGTCAACGAACAAGCCATGTTTGATTGGGGTAGGTTAATTTCCCATGAACTCTGTTCCCAATTGTCAAGCTTCAAAAGGGAAAATAAATTTTATATGTCGTCCTATTTAGTTTTTGCAATAGCACATTCCTATCGGGTTCCACAACTATCTTTGTCCAAGAATGTCAACTGCAAATTCCACCCAGTAACGTTCTGGTACTAGGCCTCGTGGAAGCACAAGGCTTCCCACTGTTTTTATGAGGTTTTTAATGGCTTCCTGTCTGTTTTCAATTTTTTGTTGTTAGGAGAAGATGCTCCCTACATATCTGAATAGGCAACCATTTTTTTGGACAAGAAGGGGACACTCGAACATTTGGATAATTACACTGTCATAAGAATTTTTGGCTCCACAGAACAACCTACTCTCCTTCCATGTCACATTATGAACAAAATGTTTGTTGCAGAAGTAGCACGAAAATACAACTACTGGTTCAATCTGTTGCAAAAGAAGAAAACAAAACAGTTCATTTCTCCGCCTTGGAAAGTAGGGGAGTTCGTGTTGAAAAATGTCAACAAAATTGATGAATTCCCAACACATTCTAGCATCTCCAACCTGAGATATGCTGAAAATCATAAGAGGGTTCGACCCCTATAATATTTTTCGACAACATTTACAAAAACTTGGCCTTGATGATTGTTTTTTAAAAAGACACCTGCCCAAAAACAGAGACAGTGGTGACAATGGTCCTACCTCTGATTCCGATGACGTAGACATAGTGCAAAGCTGTACTAAATTGTACACGCAACAGGGGAAAGGCCCCGGTGACAAGAGTGTTCAATCGACAAATAACACTCCAAAAAGTACGACATCCTAGAGCATCGCTCCAACGACCCACCACAACAACAAAGAAACTCAGAGTTCTTCAAACGGAGGAGGAGATAATGACCCTCCTCACTCTAAAATTGATAGTTCTCACAAGCTTCCAGTAGAAAAGAAGAGAAAACAAAATGTGAGGCAGGCGAAAGAGAAAAAAATTCAGAGTGAGAACATGGAACTTGACACTGATCTGGATAGCATGATCCGCTTCCTTGATAAGCCCAGAGACACCATCCACCATAGCCGTCCAATGGACATATCAGTTACCTAAAATTTTGACGAATATGAATCGTTCATGTTCTAGAGCGCTGTTTTTGATAGCCAGTGCAAAAAAATGATAATTGAGAAAAACAATGTGAAAAATAAGAAAGGGAAATCTCGTTCAGAGGTTCACCTTGCCAACATGCAACCATCCCAAATATGTCAACTTCACACTGCGAGCGGAGAAGCACTTCATGATTCCATTGGAGGCATCGAGACCGAGAATTCCAGACTGAAGGACCAGGTCAAGGAATTGGAAGACGCTTTCATTCCTATGCCATTGCTTGTCAATCCTTTGGCAATAGCCATGCCTGCCACCCCTGCAGCCAACTTAAAAGAATCCTACACCCTGCTCGCATCCTGTAAAGGATATGTGGAGAATAATATTAAAAAAAGAATGGAACTGGTTACCGAGGCGTGGAAAAGATCACAAACCATCACTTCCCTTGGAACTAGGGCACATAGTTTGCTCGAACATTTGTAGGCCGAGTTAAAAGATGAAGAAAATTTGTTTTTAAAAACGGTCATTCCTTTTGGCACCATTGTCAACAATATGACAGAAACAAAAAGAAGAGAACAAGACATTCCATCCAAAAACCAATTTGGTCAATTGAATGCATGTTGGAAAGAAAAAGTGAAGAACCTACATCTCATTGTTCAGTCGTGTGAACAAGCCATATCGAAGAAAGATAAATTATTCACAAGGCTGTCAAATATAGACTTAGCCGAGAAAACCAACGACTTCCAAGTCCCCGACTTAATCGCAAACTCCTTTCCCTTAACCAAGCAAGAGTTCGATAAATAGGTTGCTATGTTTAAGGCCTTGTCTCTGGAATTTTTTTACAACATCCTTCAATTTGATCAAGCTCACGTCCATGACTGACTAGTCAAATATTCAGTATAGAATGAGGAAATTCATCAGGCTCTCTGTAATCTTTCTATCGACTTCGGGGAATTAGAAAGCGATCTTTTCAACATAAAAATCCGGAATGAGATCAACGTCGCCCCAATGAGAAGCTACATTGAAGAATGGCTCGAAAGTCAATTGAAGCAGGCCATCGACGAAAGGAAATAGGCAGTTGCCAGGATTCCAGCAGCCGTCGATGACATCATTGAAACCGCAGTCATCGACGACATCAATGAAATGACAACCACAAGAAAATAGCCAAAGGGCTCATATGTACCCTCACTATAAGTCTACTGATCAAATCCTGCTTTGTTTATCAACTTGGTTATTCCACTTTCTTAAATAGAGATGTGTGGGCAAACACTTATACCTTTCCATTTATTTATTTTCCAGGTATTGCACTCTATCTTCTTTCTACAATCTTGTTTCTTGTACATATTGTTCTAATGGTCCACGGGAGCCCCAATCCCAGTCTACATGACAAACACATTGAAATTCCGGTTTATATGTAACATACTTTATTTTTTTTGTATATTTCAAAATTTCCACTAATATGTAACAAACTTTTATTTTTTGACATATTTCAAATAAAAATGTTTTCTTATCTCCTTTTCAATTTATGTTTTCATACATTTTTATCTTTCACTAGTCTATATGACAAATGCATTTAATTTTTTATATGTAACAGACTTTTATTTTTTTACTTATTTCAAAATAAATGGTGCTCTACATTGCAAGCGTCATTTACTTATACCCCATGTTCACAAATGCATTTAAATTTTTATATTTCTTATCTCCTTTTAATTTTATGTCTTCATACATTTTTCTCTTTCACCAGTCCATATGGCAAATGCATTCAAATTTCTAAATTTATTCTTCCACTGTCAACAAATTTGTAGTTTGTTATATACTTTCAAAAAATAAATGTTTGTTATATACTTTCAAAAAATAAATGGTGCTCTACCTGCCAAGCATCATTAACTTTTTCCCCATGTTCCGTGATATACATGTTGCACACAACATTTTCATGATATACATTTTGCACCAAACACTTCCGTCATTTACAATTCGATCCCATTTTCCACAATTTTCTTTCTAACCTCGTTGGCAGGGACTACGTTGCCACACAACCTTGTTAAGTTATATGTGTTCAACCATTGAGGTAAATATATAAACTCTTAAGGTTTTAATTGGTCTACGTATGACTACTCACTTACATATTATGTAAGCTAATGCGTATATTGGTATACGTTCAATTAGTTTATGACAAGGTTAGACTATACTATAAGACATAGCTACATTGTAATTATGATGGTATGTTCCATTTAAATTGTATTTATTGCCTGTGAAAGTCATTCAATTTTAATCATGATTATGTAATTCAAAATGATTCGACAAAAACTGCGAAGTATGAAATTTAATCATGGTTCTTATTTAATCCATTATGGCAATAGTGTGGTTTAGTCAATGTTTTAAGACTTGAAGGTTGCATTGTTCCATTTCAATAAACTTGGTCATTTTTGATATTGATGTAACCGTTATGAAAAATAATGGTTAAAATTGACATACCTTTTGTCACATCCCCACAACGTACCTTGCGATCATGTACCTCTTGAGGGCGTGCGACACCATGATGTTTCATGCTTGGATGCTTGGAAACACCAAGGTTACTTCATCTGGACTACGTGTCTTCACCTAGAGCATACCCATACTCCGTTCTAGGCTACCAATGAGTCACACTCCTACTCTAGTGCAACTCTTGTATACTTAGACATTCATTAACTGCTTTAACACTTAGTCATATTTAAGCATACATCCATGAGAAACCAAGAGAACCGTGGAACAAACAAAATACAACCACAAATATAGTGCGGGTGACACAAACCGTGCCTAACACTCGAATAAGTCTTTGTTAATGTGAAACATTTACAACATGAGCACTACTAGCTCAGTTTACAACAGAGTGGAGTCAAATGACTTGCCTCACCTCACCAAGACACTCATACACAGATCGTCACCAAGAATCTTCATCGCAACCATCTCCGTAGCCACTTGCGTTGTACTTCAGACATGCCTCAAACCACAGACTTGTTGTCTCTTCATTTTTGCAGACTCTGTCTCTTCATTTTCACAAACTTCATAGATTTCAGTTCTGCCTCACACATGCCTCCAATAGACCTACATTTCCAGACTTAGCCAAAATATTCCCAAGAGAAGTTCACCCAAATATGTCCATTGAATCCTCCTCAAGGAAACAAAATTCCTCTCAAGTGGAGCGACTTGGCTCCTTGAGGGAGCTCTCCTTCTTCGTCTACCTCAGAATAATAGAGCTCTCTTGTTCTCCTTGTCTTCCAAAAATTTTCTTCCTTGGTTTTGCACCCTTGTTCTCTTATAATCTCTCCAAAGGTCACCATCATGAACCATCACGTCCTTTGAGGGTTTCCTGCCCCTTCACAAACCCATGCATCCAAATGAATCATCGTGCCCCTTAGCAAACTTGGTCGCCCAAACGAACCCATGCTCTCATCAACCATCATGCCCTTGGGACCAGTGTGCCCCTCATGCCGACACACCCCACATTTTGAATAGACTTGTCCTCTTGGGTGCGCTTGCCCCTTAATTGAGTTGGGTCGACTCTCCTAAGTGTGGCCCCTATGCATTAGATATTTTTCCTTCGTCGATGGAGCACCCAAGTCTTTCCATCAACTCTTCATCAAACCATCCATTCTATGACTTGTGTCGCAAGGAACCTTGGGTGGAGTCTCCCCTTGGCATGTCACACATCCAAGGAACCCTAACTCTCCCCTATATGAATACTTTTATCTCCTCATTCACACTGAGCATCCTGCCTGCCCAATTCATACTTTGGTGGAAGTTCTTGCGCTCGAGTTGAGCTCCAAAGGTCTTGCATCCTCCCCCACCTCAAGTTGTTGCCATCCTTGACAACATCCACAAAATATGTGATTTCCAAGTCTCTGCCCAACTTGTGCCTCTGCTATAACTAAATCTACTGGAAACCCCAAATTTCCTTACACAGTGGAAACCCTAAGTTTCTGACTTGCAATGCAATCATCCACAACCTGTGCAACCATCCACACTACCCCCTGCCCAAAGTTGTGTGTGAACAAACTATCTGCAATGATGGAAATATGTCTCCTTCCCATCTCTGTTTGCAATGTTTAAGCTGCCACTATCCCACTGCGATGATCACTCTCCGTTTCAGTGCTGCTGCTGCTGACTCAACTATTGCTGCAACTCAACCAAAACTTCAAAATTCGCCTAAGTGTTGAAATCTTGTGAACTTGTTTCTACGTCCATACTTCAACAAATTCTACCATGTCTTTGCACATTGATATCCCCCATGTATTGGATTGATCGGATATCTAGTCCAACCGTCGCACCCAACTCATGAGAATGCACTTCCTCATGCCTGAACTTAGACTTTTATGTCGCATCTCCATCACCTTGAGCAACTCCAAATACTAAGGAAAGTGTCCATCCTTGCCTCACCACTTCTGCTATCATTCAATATTCTTCAAGGAGATCCTCCACAATGTCTAAGTGCTGCACTTCAAATCTATTGGACACATCTGTACTCTCTTCCTTCCACAATTTCGTCCATCCATCCAACGATCTCAGACCAAGGCAAGGTCACCCCTCACCTTGCTACACTATGAAGTCACCCCAAAGAAAAGTCATCTACGACAACTAGGCTCCACTGTCCACCTCATGGAACAGTTAGCCAAACATACCTAAGAATTGCATGTTCAGACTACCTTTGCCCCACTACTTTGTCACTCGACCATGATGTTGCATCTACCTCTCTATGAATTGCAATGGTTAAGCTTCACCCTCAACCATGCTTCCTAAAGTAAGAGACACACTCACACCCAAGTAGTCTCTTCATGCTGCAATCTACCTATCCGCACAATCCTCCAAATGAAGACAAGTCCTCAACTCACCTCCTTCTGTCAAGTCACCTCAATGCAACTCAACATCTGCGATGAGTGTGGCCAACACACCTACACCCCTCAAACATCCCAATGAACTATCCAAAGTGCTCCAAGTAGAGTAAGTCACCTTAAAGAAATTCCATGCCTTAGGCATGTTCACACCAATACTCTGCCAACCTCAACCAATGACGCCCTTGGATATCCGAGTCATTACACAATCGTCCGCAAGTCACCAAGGCGTGCTTTGCCTCATCCAATGTACCATACCAAAGGTGAGTGAACATCATCCAAGCCACTTGGTTTGCGTTCTTACCATTCAGGTTGATTGCCAACAATTCTTGGTCGATTACTCTGCTGACTCCATCCATCTCTTGCAAGGAAACTGCCTCGACCTACTACAACATCCAAACTTTGGCATTGTCATTGTGACTGTCAAGTCATACATGACTCAAAAAATCTGGCTAAGGCACCTCATCCATCCTATCAACTCAACACGTCCAAACTTCATTTCCCACCCTCGTAGCGACCTTCCCAATGCACCTCATCAAAGAGTTAGGAAGCTTCCCCAAGCCACCTCCATGGTTGCATCCAAATCTGTTGAAGTCCACCACATGATTCGTCCAAGAAAGTCATCCTAAGCTCTCCACATGTTCGTTCAACCAAGGCATCCCAAACTTCCTCAAGACTTCTTTGAATCTACACCAACGGAGTCACCCTTAAGTCTGTTGGTTCTCACAGTGGAAACATAATGCACTTGAACCACCAAGTCATTCGTATTCCCTTCAAGGAATTCACTAAAAAACTTAGGAAATGCAAGAACTCAAAACCAACCATACCTTTCTCAACAACATCCATCGCTGCAACCATGTTCTAATCCTCTTGTCTTGGACCTCCACTTTCCCAAGCAACCGACTCTCCACATGAAATCACCTCAACCACCATTCGTTGCGATACAAGGCGAAGTTCATCCATCCACTTCCAAAATTCGTCTAAGTCCTAAAACTTTGCATGCAACTGGTTGAACTCATCTCCAATGTCTTTCCATATATGCACCTTGACTGCTTTTGCTTCAAGGCACCATGCATCCACCGCCCAACTGTCAAGTCATACTACTGCTAATTGACTATTGTAACTCTGCAAAGAGCTACCTCATTCGAAGGTTGGGGTCTACCCGTTTGTCCAACAACCCAACTCAACTCAACTACTGTTCTCGACAATGCACGACATAGAGACATCATGATGGAAACATGCCCAACCAAATGCCTGTTGCGAGGCTACTCTAGGTTTCCCTAGGTAGTCCAATGCACCCAAGTGCTTTAGCTCATTGCAACCTAGAACTGCTCCTCTTCAAAATCACTTATGTGATCACCCACTACGCTTTTCTTACGTGATCACTTATGTGGTTATCTCCGCGACAAGTCATGCAATGAATCCTACGTTCATTTACCCTTCTCAAGTGATCGGTTCTACCAATGAACTATATGCCTAGTCTCTCCAAGGTGTGCACAACAAGTCTGGCACTGACTTGCATCATGAATCAAACCAACCAAGTCTTCCTCTACGATCATATTTGTGACAAGTTCTGCGATGAACTCCGTGATGACCCACCCTGTCCAAGTGCTTCGTTTCACCACAAACTCTACTCTCAGTTTGCACAAGGTGTGCGCCTAGCTCAACCTTCCCATCAAATCGTCAACCAAACCTCTGTCATAAGTCTAATGCAAAGTCTGTGATGAACAAGTTCATTGCACTAAACCATTCACCAAGTCTGTGAACATTCCCACTGAACTTCCTTTGCAATGAATATCCTTCATGTTGCTTCCTATCTACTATCGCCACTGTAGTAGTAGAGCATGCTTCAAGCTTTGATACCATCCATCACATCCCCACAACGTACCTTGCGATTGTGCACCTCTTGAGGGCATGTGACACCGTGACGTTTCACGCTTGGCTGCTTGGAAACACCAAGGTTTCTTCTTCTAGACTACATCTCTTCACCTAGAGCATACCCATACTCCGTTCTTGGCTACTGGTGAGTCACACTCCTACTCTAGTTATATACTTAGACATTCGTTAACTGCTTTAACACTTAGTCATATTTAAGCATACATCCATGAGAAACCAAGAGAACTATGGAACAAACGAAAGACAAACACAGATATAGTGCGGGCGTCACGAACTGTGCCTAACACCCGACTAACTCTTTGTTATTGCGAAACAATTACAACATGAGCACTACCGGCTCGGTTTACAACACGGTGAAGTCAAACAAATCACCTCACCTCACTAAGACACTTATACATAGATCGTCACCAAGACTATTCGTCACAATCGTCTCCTTAGCCACCTATTGTCCACCTCAGACATGCCTCCAACCACATAAACATAGTTACCAACTTAACGAGAACTCTACAAAGTTCTCATTTTGTTGGGAATCACATTTTTTTACATCGTTTTGAAAAGTTGTGCTACCGGTAACACCCCCGTCCCTTTTTAGGTTGTTTTTGATATTTTAAATCTTCTTATCCATAATGTATCCACATTATTTTTTACGATAGTTAAAATTTAGACTAGTCACGTTAACAACGTATGTCATTGTGAATGAAGACTTTAAAATTTACCCTCGAATCAAAAAGCGATGCTACCGGTAGCACTGTTTTTTTTTTAGTAGAAATCATAACCTAATTGAAACAGTGCCCTCGACGACTAGTACCATCGTCGATAAACAACTCAAAATCAACTCCTAAATAATTGCTTCAATTTTTATTTTTTATTTTTTAAAATTTACATTAAAAAACTAAATAAATTGAACAAAAAAAAACTTCGCAAGTTAGTTTTTAATTTTTTTTTTTTTAAAAGCATCCATTTTAAAAACGAAAACACTAACCCAATTTTGTTTTTTGAAAATTAAAAACTAAAAAAAACTAAGAAAAAGAAAAGAATTGAAATTAA
>ML791453.1:0-29826 GCA_009831015.1 Picea engelmannii
TGATATTTACTAGATACATGGGGGAACCTATTCATTGTTTGTACATAGATGAATCAATGAAATCTGAATTTGAATCAACAAATGATTGCATATTTGCTACCATGGACACGGGCTTACAATCCATCCCCTAAAATATCTTTAGAATTTCAATTGCATACTTACCCTATCCAAGGAAGACCTCACCTAGGCTTTGCCATACCTCTAGACCCAAGAAGTAGTGCATCAATCCAATGTTGTTCATATCAAATTTGTTGGTTAACTCTACCTTGAACCATGCTATGAGTTTCTCTAAACTTCTTGTAAGTATAAGTTTGTCTACATATAGAGATAAAACAAGCACAATAAAATCATCAACCAAATTATAGTAGAAATTGGAATATGCATCTATTTTAGTGAAACCCAAACTTGAAAGATACTCATCGATCATAGAATACCATACAAGTGGTCCTTGCTTGAACCCATAAAAGGCTTTCTTCAATCTACAAACATGGGTCTCATGTCCATTAACCTCAAATCCTCTTCGTTGATTTATATACACCATCTCCTCAATCAAGGATTAAGAAATGACATCTTTACATCCATTTGATATAAATGCCAACCAAAGATTAATGCTAAAGACATAATGAGTCTGATGGAGGTATCCTTGGTAACAGGAACCAACTCCCTCTTTTTGGTAGAACCTTCTAACCACAAAACGAGTTTGAAATTATTTATGCAGACATGTGTTGCATGTTTAACCTTGTACAACCACCTAGAGTCATCACTGACTTCCCCTCTTATTGAGACACACTCTCCCACACATCATTCTTCATGATGGAGTTGTACTCCTCCATCATGGCATCCTACCAAATTTGTTGACTTGCTGCCTCCTCAAAACTAGAAGGCTTTACATCAATGCCACACAATTCAGACGCTCCTTGCAAGGATGATTTACCTAAAACGAAGTCTTAGGAGCTCCAACTTGCTCTTGCACATCATGTAATGTCTAAGGAAGTTACCTATGATTTCTGGTTGAACTGAAGGGTAAAGAAGCATCCCCTACACCTCTAGAGGATTGCTAATTTGAATTTGGTTTCTCTGGAATCTTTGCATTAGCCTTTAGGGAAGTGAGCTCCTTTGCCTCCTTAGTGTTTACTGGAGGTTCTTGAGACTTGGAAGACCACGCATTGTCATCAATCTTGACATCTTTGTTTACAACTACCTTTCATTGAGATGGAATGCAGGCCGTGTAAGATTTAAAGGTCTCATTGTAACCCACAAAAATGCCCTTTAAACTAGAAGGTTCCAACTTAGTCTTTTTCTCATTGGGAGTATGAATATAGATAGGACAATTGAAAACACAAAGTTGCACTACTTGAGGCTTCTTACCTATGAATGCCTCCTCTAGTGTCATTTCTTTCAAAACTCCGTGAGGACCCTTGTTTAGGATTTAGACAATTGTAAGACATTCTTTTGCCTAGAGACACATAGGTATATCTAGATCATGAATCATAGATTTAACTATCTCTATGATGGACTTGTTCTTTCTCTCTACAACCTCGCTTTGTTAAGAATTGTAGGGAATTATTATCTCCTTCTTGTTTCTTGCTTGCTTGCAAAAAGTGTTAAACTCCTTGGAGGTATAGTTCTCTTCATTGTTATACATCAATACCTTGATCTTATTTCCTCTTTGATTTTCCACAAGAGTTTTGAACTCTTGAAACTCTTCGCAAACCTCGTCCTCAATCTTCATGAAGTAAATCTAGGACTTCCTAGAGGAATTATCAATAAATGAAACATAATCACTATTACCCGATAAATAATCTCTTTTGATCTATGCACATTGCAAACACAACCTTGACATGCTTGTCGAGTGCATAGTATTTGCACACTTATTTCTTCTTAGTTAACTTGAAATTTGGAAATCCTTGTACCATGTCCTTCAAGGTTGACAACGCTCCATAGTGCAAGTGATGTATCCTCTTAGGCCAAAACTCACACAAGTTGTCATTATCATGCGTTAGGCCTCTCATAAGATCTCCTTGCACCTTGTACAAACCACCCTCTTGAATATCTTTGGCCAAAACCTAACCAAAATCTAGGTATCTATTCTAGATGATGATTTGTTGATCATCAAACATAATGATATATCTCAAGTTTGTCATCATTGAAACCAAGAGGATATTTTTAATTAAACTTGGTACATGTAAAACACCATTGAGCTCAAGGATATCATTCGATGATATCTGGACTGAGATAGATCCCACTCCTGCAACTGGATACATTGCATCATCACTAAATTCTACTTGTATGCTTGAATCCCTCCCTTGAAGTTTGTTGAATACCTTTTTGTTAGAGGTCGTATGTTTGGAGGCTCAATTGTCCACATACCATTTGACACCAAAAAAAGCTTCAGATGAAAGGCACACGACCATGGAGAAGTGTGTCTCAAGTTTGAATGAGAGCTCATCCACTTAGGTAGATACTAATACACTTCTTGCAAGTTGCTTCTTCTATTATTGTTTTCCCTTCCCCTTCTTCTAATGACACAAAGAAGCATAGTGGCCAAACTTTTGACACTTCAAACACTTGATGTAGCTCAAGTCCTTACCCTTATTAGAGGAATTTGATTAATCTTTCTTTCCTTTATGACCCTTCTTGGGTCCTCCTTTCTAGCTTCCCTTCTCATCTGGATGATGATGGAAAGATTATGCACTTACTCCTTTATACTTGCAATACTATCTAATCTTGTCTCCTTCTAGATGAAGTCTTCCCATAGTTTCTCAAAGGTAGGAAGCTTTTCTTAGGAACATGGCCTCTCAAGCAAAATGTTGTGAAGAAGATGAGTACCCATATAATGATATGATTACTAACTCTTCACTCTTGACCTCTTCTCCAACCACTACATGTGGATCACAAAGTTCAATGGTCTTCATCAAGTAAGTGGATACAATGTCTATCTTGCTCATTCATGTGGCCCGAGCTTATTCCATGTGGTTATGATATATGTCTTTCTCTTGTCACTTTGATACAAAGTGACTAGAGTATCAACCATATCTTTATATGTGGTTTTCTAGACAATGTGGGGGACCAAGTGATCCTTCACGAAGTCATGGATGGTTCACTTAGTCTTGGCCATCTTCTTTTTGTATTTTTCTAATTTCACATGATCAATAAGGTCTATAACCTTGTTCTCAACAAAATCCTATAGATCATGCTCCTCCAACAACATATGTACCTGACACTTCCATGAGGTGAAGTTGGAGGGACCTTCCAATCTATTTTCTTATCTAAGGCTGAATGTAGTCATACTACTACTCCTAGAACAATCTGCTAGACAAACAAATCAACAACCTAAAAACAACATATCACAGGTCCACTCTGCTTTTATCAAGCACAAATCTTGGCATTTTGACCCTTGAAACCTTCAAAAAGCTCCCTATCATGGGGAGAATCCATACTATACATACACATATACCTTGAAGGTTTCAACAAATACACTCCAATACCATGTCAAAAATTGGAGCATGGTAAGTACGTTGTTCACTATGGTATCTAACCTAAAAACTTAGATAGCTAATGGTAAAAAAACCAATCAAATTACAAGTAATAGAGTACTTTAATCTACAAACACATATTGTTGATAATTAGAACAACACACATGAAATTTGAACTCTCAAAACATTGTCACTAATTAGAACAACACACATGAAATTTGAACTCTCAAAACATTGTCACTAATTTTCAAGTAATAGAGTACTTTAATCTACAAACACATATTGTTGATAATTAGAACAACACACATGAAATTTGAACTCTCAAAACATTGTCACTAATTTTCAATTAAATTGGAAAACAATGAACTAATAGTTCGACTTGAACAATCGTAGCAATGCACCCTACTTCTCGACACATGCAAAACTACACCTCAACTAAGAGTATCAAACCCTAACACTAGAACACTTTCCTTGCATGCATAAACAAGCCAAATAAAGTGTGTCTCTATTGGCGTTAATCTAATCCATGCTATCATGCATCCTTGTAAAGATTTGCGCCCTTAATTGATACTATGTGGGTATGAGTGCCTCTACTAACTCAGGGAGCTATGCCCTTTAACTGAGCATGCAAATACTAAATAAAGTGAAAACTCAAAATTATAACTGCATTGCTAAATATATGAAAAGCATCTAAAATTGGAATCGAATTAAGGATGATGCATTCATGTACCCCTTTCTCTCTCCTTCATAAATGTTTTTGCACCTTCATCATTGTGATACATAACTATTAACAGAGCATTGTATGACATTATTGTACTATTGTATTGCATCATTATACTGTCAATGTATCTACTCTACTAGAAGAACAAAGGTGTTATTGTTGGAGCATAGTGCGAGTTACGCATGTAACTCTTCTTGTTTGTATCTCATTTAAAGGTGATTGGAATATATGTACATTGTGTTCCATGTTGATAACCAAGTGCAACGAAAAGGCCACAGAAAAGACTTGTTCATTGTGGAATCAAAGGCAACAATGGCTACATAAAATAACTTTGTGCCTCTTGATGACATATCACCTATGTTTGCAAATTTAAGCCTCTAGAATATCATAGAGAGTATATTAATTCTCTTGTTTGCCTCAAAGCATCACATGGAACCAAGGGTTCAAATATGAAATTGCATTGATGGAGGTGAAGGAATGCAATTATATGATGTGGTGCAAAGTCAAATATGAGTAACATATTATGCATTAAACTAAAGTGTTGATCCTACACTAGATTCACTGTTGTACTCATGACATAATAGGTTTAAAAGCTCCGTAGTCATTGCAATTTGTACATGTGGCAGTTTTTTATATTTCTTAATGTTTATTTGGGTGACAATCATGAATTATTCTAGTAACACTAACAAAAAAATGTAACACTAACTGGGTGACAATCATGAATCAACACAATGACAATACCAAAGAATGGACTGATTGAAGCCAAGTGTTGGTCAATAAATACAATGATTTGATTGATAGAAATATATTGTCACAATGGTGATTACCCCATGGCTTCATGGTAAAAGTACTCTTCTTTTAAAGCATAGGATTGAAAGATAAAATAAATTTGTTCCCCTAAACCATTTTAAACCCCATGGCTTCTTGGTAAAAGTACTCTTCTTTTAAAGCATAGGATTGAAAGATAAAATAAATTTGTTCCCCTAAACCATTTTAAATGCAAACATTGAAGTTTATAGCAGTCTACAAATCAAACAAAAACATTTAAACAAATTAAAAAGAAAAAAGAAAGAAAAAACACCATTGCCACAACCATGTTTTGGAGACTAGTTGATGTAACTAAATTACTAATCTACATTGACACAACCATGTTTTATAGGTTGGTTGATGTAACTAAGAAACTAACCTACATTGTTTCAAAGTTTTAGAGGTTGGTTGATGTATCTAAGAAACTAACCTACCTTGTTTCTAATTGAAAGTGCCAAAATAAATTAACCTTAATGTTATTTTCCAAATCAATATAAGTTTGTTTCTAATATATATATATATTTTTTACTGGGGGAATCAGCAACTCGCGGTTCTCGTACTCGCGTGACACGGGGTCGATCCCCAGGCAACTACCACTATAACCCCAGGTGCAACCACCCAGCCCGCAAGAATGGCGCACGAGTAAGTCCGGGTGAGAATCGAACATGAGACTTCATTTTTACAAATTTCCTTCCATTTACACGGCACTTGCCAATCCGTCTACACCCGTGTGGGCAGTTTGTTTCTAATATTGAAAGTGCCAAAATAAATTATTATTTTCCAAATCAATACAAGTCTATTAATGGTATAAAATTGAAAAACATAATTCCATTGTTCTTGTGTGTTAAGTTCCACTATAATCACTAATCACATCGCTGATGAGTTGTTCAAAAGATTAATTCACTCACTAGAAAACACAAGTTGTGGAGTCCAAAATATTTTGATGTTTAAAAACTCTAATTGCCTCTCTAAATGGAGAACACTGGAATTTTTTTTCTTTAAACATTTGAAATATTACTTTTCTCCGTCGATATTATTAAAGAATGCTTAAGTTCTTATATTTAGATGCATTCATATGTGCTACTTCCTCATGCCTTTTGAGTCTCACTCTTGATTTTATGTCATGGACTAAACACAAACCCATCTATCCCCATGTTTGATGCACTTCAAGGTCACAAAGTTCAAGGTTGCATATTTTGAGTTCCAATTTTTGATATGGTGGTCATCTACGTGAACTTGTAAAGTCAAGGTATGCATCCTTGAGCTTCATAACCCTTCAAGGTGCATATCAAATACCTGTTTAGATGAGATTATGCATTCATGAGATTCAATGTGCATACACATATATCTAGACTTCCACTTGTATTATAGAATGAACCTCACTTCTCTTTAAGAAAGAGTTTTTTTAACCATTCTTAGTCTTTCACCTTGAATAAGGATTATAGAAAAGTGTGAAATCATCCTTGAAAATTTTCCCTATAGATTGTTTATTTCCTTGTCTCATGTATGCAAACCCTATGAAGGATTCCCGGTACACAACTTACTAATTTCTAAACTATTCATTGTGAAAGGAGTTATTTCGAGTGGTGTCTATTGTTTTATTTCTTCTTTTACTTAAGGGGATTGAATATATTGAACTTGGTAAAATTTGCTGATTTTGGATTTACTTTTAAAGAAACTTCTAAACTTTTCGATCTTACTTGTTAGTGTTTTTTTGTTGTTTGAGGTGCTTCCAAAAATATGTTGACTGGTTTCACTATGTAACACATATCCTTCAACTTAGATTCTTGGTCTGAGAGGTATTTGGTGGGCCTTGGAATAGCAACAATAATACTATTTCCTCCTTAGCTTGTTACTTTAGTTGTCATCCTGGGGCTTGTACAAAATTTAGAGGTGTTGTGCAATGTATATGCAGAGTGCACTAACAACATCCTAGGTCTAAATATGGTCAAGGGGCTTAATGAATGAAATATGATTGTAAATTGTGCAGGAAATATGAATTGCATGAAAAACTTAAGCTACTTGTATGCATGGAAGCACACAAAATGAAAGATCAACTAATCTGTATGCAATAAGGAACTTTAGTCTAATTGCATGAAAGGAAACACACCGAGCTGCAAGAAGAAATCAAATTGATTGCAAAGAAACAAAACTAATTATGTTGCATGAAAGGAAATTGCATGGAAAAAGATGAACCATTGCATGGAATAAACAAACCTAATTACATCTAACCCTTGAGCCAATATCAAGCTACATTGTTATCTTATTAACTAATGTTAACTTCATGAAAATACATGTAAGAAATTCAAGAAAATTTATCTAAAATTGTCCTACAAGATGTTTCTACAAGAACTGTGATAGTTCTATAGGAACTGTAACAATCCTATAGGAAACTTTCACAGGATAATGAAAGAGTCCTAAAGAGATTCTAAAAACTTTCCAAAGCATGGAAAAAACTAGACTAAGATGCAATGAGATGTAAGTAAGGTTCTTAGCCTTGAAAAAATGCCCTTGAGTGTTCCGATGGACTTCCAACCACTTCTATAGGAAAACATGCTGAAAATTACAGTTTGCTAACAGTCAAAACAAAAGTTAGAGATTGTTGTGCATAACTATCTAATATTTTAAGAGAAATCAAGAAAATAAATTATAACGTACTAACATGAAAGAAAAAGAAAATAATACAATAGGGTCCTTGAGCCCTCTTGAGTGGGCCCTACCTAAGAAACAAAAGGAACCTCTAAAGACTCTAATAAGATAAGAACAAATGCATCTTTATTAATCAATATCAGTTGTTGTTGGCACACAGTGGGCCGACCCGGGGTTAAACATTAATTCACCAATAAAAGATACCGACCTTTTTGGTATCACTCGCAAGTAGGTGAAGTCTCACCCAAAGTACCTATGGGGACTGCAGGAACCAGGTTTCCACGATCATGGGGGAATGGGGAGACATTCATCATATTCGTCATACTTAATATTCATTCATTAGACCATTCATCATGTGCACAAAATCAACAAAGCATCTAACATATTCATATTAACCATCCATACATTATGTTATTCCTCAAAATAGCACCATCATTTTGAGTGATAGAATGAGTAAAAAATTTCATTTCTGCGAGTCCTGGTTTTAAAAAATTACTTTTCCAGCTTTCAACAGGGCGCTCCTTATAATTTTTTTGCGGGTTAGCTGTTGAAAGCCGTCACTTTCCACAGCGCACGAGTCATAAAATAATAGCTCTACGCTGGGGAAAGTCCCGACTTCGCTCAAAATGACTTTTCTTGCACACGCCAAATGTCAAGTCCACAATACACCAAATCAATTCCCAGGTCAGACCTCAAATTCAGCCACGGATCAAGCCATTAATCAGCCATGCGTTTCATCAAAATAATAACACATTTTCTTCATAAGTGTTTTGTTTTGCATGGTCGTGTTTATCCTTTGATATCGCAGATGCCAGTTCCCTGCAAGGATTGCGTTTGCCAGGTGTTATTAGGGTTTCTTCTGATAAATCAGGGCAGAGCCGTATTATCAGCTACAATTTATCAAATTATCTTCTGAAGTTCGTTAATGCTCCACCTATCCGGCAGGGTTTTGACTGTGCATTGCACCTGCAGTTAAACCAGAGCATCAATGACTCATTGCGGATACAGGTGCTCTCTCCTGTCTGGCTTATCTGTTTAAATGACGTGCTGAGAATGGTGTTCCTCGAAGAGTTGCTGATGCTATTACAAAACCGGCCCATGAAAATGGCACTATCAAACTTGCATCAGGACAGAAGGAGGAATTCCTCCATTAGTTGATTTGTTTGACTCAACCGATACTAAAGTGCAGCGAACAGCAGCAGGTGAAGCAAACAAATTCGATTTTGGAATATAATGCTTTTCCCACCCTTATTTTCATGTTGCGTGCTGAGGATGTTGGCATTCACTATGAAGCGATGGGTGTAATCGGGAATTTGGTTCATTCTTCTACTAATATAAAGAAAAAGAAGTTTTTCTTGCTGGAGCTTTACAAACAGTTATCGGTCTCTTGAGTTCAAGGTGCCAGGGAAGTCAAAGGGAAGCAGCATTGTTATTGGGGCAGTTCGAAAATGCAATGTTCATATTGTCCAACATGGTGTTGTTCGCCCTCTTTTTAAAAAAGTCTCCAATTGCCAGATGCCCAACTCAAAGAGATGGCGGTATTTGCTCTTGGAAGATTAACACAGAGTTCACACAATTCTGTTGGCATTGTCCATAATGGGGGTCTAATACCTTTTCTCGAGCTTCTAGTGTCTAGAAATGGATCTCTTCAACACAATCCAGTTTTTGCTCTTTATGGGCTTGCAGATAATGAGGATAATATTTCTGACATCACAAAAGAGGGCGGTGTTCAAAAGTTACAAGATGTATTGTCCGGGCATCAAAGCACTGTTTAGCAAAGACTTTAAAGAAGAGTGGAGAAAAAATTCATGGAAGAATATTGGAGCACTTGCTTTATCTGATACGTCTATCAGATTGTTCAAAAACGAGTTGCTTTGGCTCTTGCTCATCTTCGTTCTGTTAATGACCAGAGAATGATCTTTATTGATAACAATGGTTTGGAAATACTACTTGGACTATACGAGACTGATTCAAGTTCAAATCAATAACATGATGATGCTGTAGCATTGCATACTCTAGCAAAAAGGGGCTACTGCTGATTGTCCAATAGATGCTATCCTTCCACCTCCAACACTCCAGGTATCTTTGGGAAGGCAGTATGTTAACAGTCATACTCTGTCAGATGTCTAAACAATGCTGAAATAACTCAGAGCAGGCTCCAGAAAATCATTTTGAAGTACCTAGCAGGGTTTTAACTGTGCATTACTGGATTGCTTTTTGTGTTTGGGCATATGAGGGACTTCTTCAGAAGCTTCTTCAAAATAGAGCAGTCGACTCCAGAAGGATATGTTTCACTCTGCAGAGACAATATCAGCTTGTTTTGTTTAATGATCATAGCTATGCACCTTTTCTGAAAAAGACCAACTGAACTATGTTTCATGGAGGAAACAATTCAAAGAACCCGTAAGCAAACACTAGTGGAGATATATAATAGTAAATTTTGCCTGCAGAGGATGATGGGATGACAGGAAGCTTCCTGAAAGATTCAATTTGTACAACAGAGGATATTTTGTTGCTGAATATATTGCTTCCAAAGTTCCAAGTCTTAAGGTTTTCAAAAATGAAGAAAGCAGAAATGGAGAAGGAAATTCTACTTTGAAGAATCTTTGCAATGC
The DNA here is from genome assembly GCA_009831015.1 of Picea engelmannii. Taxonomy (NCBI): domain Eukaryota; kingdom Viridiplantae; phylum Streptophyta; class Pinopsida; order Pinales; family Pinaceae; genus Picea; species Picea engelmannii. The sequence goes on from ML791453.1 coordinate 10,269, forward strand.
ATCCCTTTTACTGCAAAGATATGAGTTCAAGATGAACCATGAGGAATGGGTCAAGACAATGAAGCCTGTTTTGGGACCTGGTATATCAGGCCGAGTACATACAACTCTAGAAACTACTGATGAACAAGTTGAATATTGTCTGAAGGCAAGGAGTGAGATGCGTGCAACTCTTAGCAACCTTCTGAAGAATGATGGGATTTTGGTTATTCCTACAGCTCCAGCTCCTCCTAAACTCAGGTCAAAGGGGAGACAATTGGAGGACTTCCTTTCTAGTGCTTTTTCACTGTCGAGTGTTGCTGGTATGTCTGGATGCTGTCAGGACAGTGTACCTCTAGGAAAGTATGATGGATGTCCCGTTTCAGTGTCATTGGTGGCGAAGTATGGAGCAGATCGGTTTTTACTTGACACCCTAAGGGATCTGTATCCATCTCTTCACAAACAAGCTGAAGAAGACTGTAGCGAATCCATTAGTATTGACAAAAAGAATGTGAAAGCGTATTTAAGAAGAGGTACTGCAAGGGAAATTCTTTGTTATTACATGGAAGCTATGGAAGATTTCAGATATGCACTTATGCTTGAACCAACCAACAAAGCAGCAAGTTCACTTGCGTTTGAAGATCCATGGCTTGTCTCTGCATCTGGGAATGGCAAGCTTGCCATGATGGATGTCAGGAAGCTGTTAAAGTTGAGCAGTAATGTCAAGTTTGAGAAATTTACTAATTGTCATTCGCAGAATGCTATACCTCTTATTAGGAGCATTTTAGATGTCTCATTTGAAAGACTCCAAACTCTACAGAACGAGGATGACAGAAGGCAGGAAATACTCCAGATTTTGTGCAGCTGGTTGAAGATTCGATCCACTTTTCCAGTCAAGTTTTCCAGCAAGAAGATCAAATGTACAGGTGGCAGGAATTCATCAATCAAAAAATACTTTATCAACTAAATATAAACAATCAAAGAATCATCTCAAGATTTCTAGGCATTCGATTCTTATGCACCAGATCAAGTCAAAGGCCTTGGAAGGTTTAGCTTCACTCCATCGACTGTACAACACATCAACACACATGAATTATCTAATTTTGAGGGCTTAGCCCTATATTTTGTAATTTCAGTTTCAATTACTATTTTTAGCACAACAGATCCATGTTTTGAGGATCTGAAAACGGTTTGTAAAGGCTATAAATCCCAGTAACTCAGTCTGAGAAGGGGGTTCAGTCCTGGATACACATTGGGCTATTGTACTAAGACTCTCATTTTCTAATACAGATCACAGGTTCCTTTCCATTTTGGTGTCAGTTTTCCACATTTCTTCTGCACTGTTATCTTGTTGTCAAGTCTTGAATGGCTGTCATCCCATTGTTCGGCTCATGACATGATAATCAATTTCTTAATTGTTTATTAGACCCTACTTTGTACTGGTTTATGAACAATCTTTTCTTCACCCACTGAAAGTTATTTGCTGATTAATCAATCTTGGAGAGCACTGTTTTATTTGATTACATTGTGAGTTGTCTTCTCATTAGTTACTTTCTGTTATCCCATTGATCCAACCTTTCATTATTTATAATTTCTTAAGTTACCAAGCACCTTTGGTCTGCAACCACAAAGGGTTTCTTGGAGTGATAACACATTATATGTGTGACTTAAACATAACATAAAAGAAGCACATCACAACATACATCATAACACATATATTTAACATGGTTCACCCCAAATTGGGTTATGTCCATAACAACATGCTTCTTATATTATTATTCAACACCATCTCTTACAAAAGATGTGCACTGCACTCATACATAATGTCTCAATTCTACCCAAAATTCCCTTGCCGCTCGTGCATATAGTGCACACTTAGCTTTGCTCACATCTATTACTTGATTGAAACCCCTTCTACCCAAAAATCCTTACATATTTATACATTGACACTAGGGCTTAGCCCATTACAAAATGGACAAAAAAGTATAACTTTCTAACTAACTTCCGCCTTCCACGCGCACTGACCCCTGAAAATATGCTATCTATCTTCCTTTCTTCTGTGCATGCTGCTCCTTAGCCGATTTGTTGCGTGATTTACTCCTGCACGATTCCCAAAACCGTTCCCAAAATATCCTGCTCCAAAATCCCCCCAACAATCACCTGTGGCTTGTCTCGAGCCACTCAATTCTGCTGATGCACTGCCTTCAGTGTCACAATGAAATTCTCAAAAGTCTCCCTGGCAGTTGTGACCTTTCCCTTGCTTCTACTTCTCACGCCGATATCTCTTCTGTGAGTTGCATGGTGATAGGAGTTTGTAGCTTCTCTTCGCTCACTTGTACTACTTGCTTCACCTTACCTTGTACTACTGCGATATCTTTTGTTACCTTGAATGCTTCTTCTTGCAGTGGATTTAACTTTTTCACCGGTGTTTGCTACTCAGCCCTGATTTGATTTAACTCTCGGTTTACCTATCTGTTCTCCACTAAGGCAACTATCTTTTCCTTTGTTGGTAGAGTATTCATCATGTCTTTAATCTTCTGCACCTTCTCTTGCGCATTATGTAGCTTCTGATATAATGCTTTTAATTCCGTGTTCTCCAATAGCACAGTCCATACTTATGTGCTTCCTTCATATAGATTCCCACATTCCTCATCTAATGAATTGGATTAGTGAACAACCCTAATTCCTTAACCGAAAATAGAAAACCATCGACAAAAAACCATGTTCCGAAAAACCACTTAAATATGTGACACATTTCCCGAGGAAGAAGTTTTTTTTTTGGGGGCGCTGCCTCCGAACCCCTGTGCGGGTGGCTTCGCCTCCCTTCACCCTCCAAGGGGGGGCCTAGTGCCCCGCCCTCTAACCCCCCTGCACACCCGATGCAATGCAGACTCAACTACTCATGCAAATAATATAACACATACCCAACATTCTCCCACTTGTTGTTTTCTTTGCATACAGGGGGTTACATGGTTACATATTCAACAATCCAGGGCAACAATGCCCATGGATTATCTACACCAAGAGAACTTCTCAGTGATCACAGATTTTGTTAATGAGTCTACAACATTCTTCAAAGTGTCCACCTTCATTAACAATACTTTCTTTTCTTTAATCATGTCTCTCACAAAGTGATATTGAATATCAATATGCTTTGTCTTTGAATGATAAGCCAGGTTCTTCGCCAGACAAATTGCACTCTGACTGTGACAATATATCCTTACAACTTGTTGTACCAACCCAATACCTGAACACAATATTTGTAACCATACTGCTTCCTTACTTGCATGAGTGGCTACCATGTATTCAACTTCTGTAGTTGAAAGTGCCACTACAACTTGTCTTTTGCTCATCCAACTTATTGCTCCTCCAAACAGGTTAAACACATACCCACTTGTAGATATCCTACGATCTAGGTCTCTAGCCCAGTCTGCATCCACAAAGTCATATATATTCACCACTCTGTCCAATCCCTCTCTTCCTTCGTATCACAATCCATAGCTAGCAATGCCACACAAATACCTGGAAATCCTTTTTACTACTGTCCAATGCTCCTTCCCTGGTTTTGACATATACCTGCTAAAAAATCCCATTGCATGTGCAATGTACGGTCTAGTACAAACCATTGCATACATCAAACTGCCAACTGCACTCACATATGGAACACGAGACATGTCCTCCTCCTCTTCATGTGTCTTGGGACACTGATCCACAAATAAATTTACACCAACAGGAATAGGAACCTTGGTCGGTTTACATTCCTGCATATTAAACCTCTACAATATTGTCTCGACATATTTTCTCCGATTTAACCAGAGTTTTCTCCTTTTCTGATCTCTTTTAATTTCCATGCCCAAAATGAAATTTGAAGCACCGAGATCCTTCATGTCAAATTTAGAGGAAAATTGAGTTTTCACATCCTGGATAATCTCCTTGTTGTTTCCTATTAGCAACATGCCATCCACATACAATACCAAATAAATCAAATGATCACAAATTAATTTAAAATACACACAATGATCCTCTTTGCTTCTTGTGAAGCCAAGTCCCAACATATAAGTATCAAATTTTTGATACCACATCCTTGGTGATTGTTTTAAACCATACAGGGACTTTTTCAGCTTGCATATCAATTCCTTCTTTCCCTTCACACCATAACCTTCTGGTTCCTTCATATAGATTTCTTCTTCCAGACCCATGTAGGAATGTTGTCTTCACATCCATCTGTTCTACTTCAAAATCAAATGCAGCAACAACATATAACATAAATCTAATAGAGGTTAACTTGGAAACAAGAGAAAAAATTTCACCAAAATCAATTACCTCAACTTGGGAATAACCCTTTGCTACTAATCGAGCTTTGTATTTCTCCACTTTTCTTTTTGCATTCAACTTCTTTTTAAATACCCATTTGCTGCCAATGGGCTTTCTTCCAGTCGGTAACTCCACTAGATCCCAGGCCTCATTCTTATCCAAAGATGCCATTTCTTCATCCATGGCCCTTTTCCAGATATTTCCATCCTCTGAATCCACTGCCTCCCTGACAGTTCTAGGATCATCATCAGTAATAGACAAAACCAAATTTGAACATAAATCAGATGGAGTATACCTTTCCGATAGCCTTCTTTCTTGAACTGATCTCCTCAATAAAGGAGTATGATGATCTTATTATTTTGTTTCCTATTCTTCTGTAGAGTTTGATTCATCATCCTTTAAATCAAACTCTATTTTCTCTGGTTCTTCCTTACTTGGTAGAAATTCCTATTTAACAACATCCTTCATTTCTTTAAATACCACATCTCGGCTATACACTACCTTCTTAGTTTCTGGGTTCCAAAGCTTATAACCTTTGAGGCCATCTTTATATCCAATAAAGATACACTTTTCAACCTTCTTATCTAGATTACTCCTGTTTTCCTTTGGAACATGAACATATGCATCACATCCAAATACCTTGAGATGTGTGAGAGAATGTTTCTTACCAATCCATACCTCTTGTGGAGTCTTGTCATCCAACACTGATGAGGGTGATATGTTGACCAGGTAACATGCAATATCCACTGCCTTTGCCCATAATTCTTGCCCTAACCCGACACCACTGAGCATGCACCTTGCTTTTTCCATTAACGTCTTGTTCATCTTTTCTGCAACTCCATTCTGTTGAGGTGTATATGGAGTAGTCTTCTGCCTTACTATACTGCACTTCTTACATAATTCTTCAAATTCATTCTCGCTGAACTCTTCGCCATTATCTGTCCTCAACACCTTAATTATTTTCTCTGTTTGATTCTCAACAAGAGCCTTAAACTCTTTAAACCTATCAAAGACTTCAGATTTCTTCCTGAGTAAATATATCCATGTATTCTTCGAGAAGTCATCTATAAATGAGCCATAGTACATGGATTTTCCCAATGATGGGACCAAGACAGGTCCAAAAACATCATTGTGAACTAGCTGTAAAATTCCTTTTGCCCTCGTTGCACCAGAGGGGAATCTTACCCGATTTTGATTCCCATATAGACAATGTTCACATAAATCAAAATCCAGAGATCATTTAGACATACCTTCAACCATACCTTTACCATGTAGTAGTCAAAAACCCTTCTCTCCGATATGCCCCAGTCTTTGATGCCACAACATAACCTTTTCTCCACAAAATGTAGGAGTTATTTCTTCTTCAACTCCAATATCAGGAACAATGGAACTATTACACCCATCACTAAAAGTGCTTCCTTGCAGGATATATAGGGTTCCAAATCGAACTCCCTTCAACAACACCATTTCTCCTCGAACCATCCTGCAGGTTTCCTTTTCAAATATTGTTTTTATCCCTACATCGTCCATTTTTCTTACAAAAATCAAAATTTTGGCCAAACCTGGGATGTGCAGAACACCAGACAATGTTCTAATCCTTCCATCTATGAGCCTCAACTTGACTTTTCCTCGTCCTATGATTTTAGTTGTCGAATGATCATCTAAGAAAACATTACCTCCATCATACCTTTCATATTCACAGAACCACTCCCTCTGGGGAGTCATATGAAAGGATGCACTCGAGTCAACCAACCATGCCTCATGATCTGCATGTGTGCTTGAAGAAGCCAAGTACACATCCCCTCCTTCTTCCTTGGAGGTATTTTCTTCTATAGAAGGAGATTCTTCAGATCCCTTCTTTTTCTCAACTTTGGATCTACACTGCTTCTTGTAGTGCCCTTGTTTTCCACATCTCCAACATACCTTTACAAACTTTCTAGGATATTTAGATCTACCCTTAGACTTAGATCTCCCACTTGAGAACTTAGATCTATTTCTTTTCCGGGAATGTCCTCTTGTAAATAATGCGTCTGTTCTCTGTCCTTTCATATTCTTCTGTCTCATATCCTTCGACAACAAAGATGAGACCACTTCATCAAACTTCAAGGAAGTTGTATTACTACCTATGGCCACAACCAGACTATCCCACGAGTCTGGTAAAGAACATTGTAAACTGATACATTTATCTTCATCTGAAATTTTAATCTCAATAGATACTAACTGACTTACCACAGTATTGAAGGCATTCAAATGCTATGCCACCGAGTATCCATCTCTCATCCTCAGGTTATACAAATTCTTTCTCAAGAATATCTTATTCACTAGGGACTTAGACTGATACAACTTCCCCAACTTATCCCATAAATCCTTGGCTGTAGCTTCCTCTGACACATTCAGTAATACTAAATCTGAGAGACACAGTTAGTTTGTGCTCTTTGCCTTCCGATCCAACTTTTTCCAGTCATCTGTTGAAGTTCTTGTAGGTGCAGTACCAGGATCTACCATGATCCACTGATCTCTGTCCACCAAAAAATATTCCATCTTGATCTTCCACATCTCAAAACTTTTCCCATTAAACTTATCGATCTCCATCTTCAAATTTCTTTCCATTTCTTTTCACCTGAAAAATCAATACCACGGATCTCCCATTGTAACAAGGCTTATCACAATCCCGAGCCAAACCCTTGACCACAAAGGAGTCCCCCTGAAGCTAGCAAATCTCTGATACCAAATGTAGATTTTAACCTTGTACAATATTTACTGCAAACAGATTTTCAGTAAAAGAACAAAAAAGATACAATGGCAAATACAAACATTACACAGAGATTTTTCCCCTGGAAACCCAAACCAGAAAAACCAATATATTCTACATTCATTCATTCATTCATTGTGATACATTGTTTACAATAAAATATACATATAGGATCCAATGGAATCCAAAACCCTAACCCAATGACCTAGATTAGTCAACAACCCTAATTCCTTAACCAGAAATAGAAAACCATCGACAAAAATCCATGTGCCAAAAATCCACCTAAATATGTGACACGTTTCCCGCGGCAGAATTTTTTTTTTAGGGGCAACACCCACGAACCCCCTTTCGGGGGGCTTCACCCCCCTACACCCCCCAAGGGGGGGCCTAATGACCCCCCCTCTAACCCTCCTACGCGCCCAACGCAACACATACACAACTACTCATGCAAAGAATATAACACATACCCAACAACATGGTGATAGGAGTTTGTAGCTTCTCTTCGTTCACTTGTACTACTTGCTTCACCTTACCTTGTACTACTGTGATATCTTCTGTTACCTTGAACGCTTCTTCTTGTAATGGATTTAACTTATGTGCCGACGTTTGCTACTCAACCCTGATTTGATTTAACTCCCGGTTTACTTGCTTGTTCTCCACTAAGGAAACCATCTTTTCCTTTGTTGGTAGAGTATTCATCATGTCTTTAATCGTGTGCACCTTCTCTTGCACATTATGTAGCTTATGATATAATGATTTTAATTCCACGTTCTCTAATAGTGCAATCCATACTTATGTGCTTCCTTCATATAGCTTCGTAGATTCTTCATCCATGCTCTTTATGCTTTCTACTGTTGTCACAACTGTCTTCTCTCTCTGGTCTCTTTCTTCTGGTGGAATACTCAATGTTTGGTGCGCTTCCAAATCAATAATCTTTGCGTGGAATCCTTGTATGGCTTCAGTGATCTTCATGACTTGTTCTTCTAAAGGGGCATCTACTTCCATAAGAACTTCTGAAAGATTACTATAGACTCCCTTTATCGCCCGTTTCAATCTTTTTTTCCTATGTGCAACCTCATCCCTCTCCAGCCTAAGTTTATTGTATTCTACCTGTAGCACATCATTATTTACAAATACCTTAGTCAATTCCATTGACGTTGACACCATGTGAAATTGAGTTTCTTGTGTGACACTCATATGTAAACTATGTACTACTTCTACGTGTAACTGAGACAACACCAAGTTGATATGACTAAGTGCCTTTACGTGCTCTTGCAACTCTGCCATAGGGAACTCTAAATCTCTTGCTGTTATCTTCATCACTTGGCTCTCTCTTAATGCTACATATGGGTGGGATGTCATCAGTTGCACCTCTATCATACTCTTCATCTGTTCTTTTTCTCCTATTCTAACTGGCTCTATCCTAGTTGTCTCCAAAATCTGTTGAAGTGTGACAATCCACGCTTGAACGTTCGAGTGCTTATCTTCTTGCTTCTGCGCCTCTCACTCAAAATAATCATTAATAACCTCCTTAAATCGATCCACAATATTTTCTAAGTAATCCTCCATTAATGCTTGGATGGCCACTTTCTTTACGACTTTCTGCTTTTTCTTCTACTGTCCTCTTGGCCGCTCAGGGTGTTCTTTCCTTTCTCCAATAGGTGGTGGGACTTCACGCATTTATTCGTTGTCATTTCCTTGCTCTCCTTGTTCCTCTTCTTCTTGATCTTTTTCTGGTTCTGTCTCCTTCTCTAGTGGTTTTGTCTTTGGGATTCTCTAGTCTTCATCCCCATCGTTAACTATCTAGCTGATGTCCCACTCCGTCACTCTGTAATGTGTCAGAAGCCATTGTTAATTTGGATCCTTCTTCACCTGAATATAGATATGATGCATCCCTGCCTTAAACTTCACAATACCCTTATATACTTCAACAATTTGCGGTGAATGCGTTTCATGTCCTTGATGCATTGTTGAATGTTCTCTTTGTAAACATAAAAAGTAACATTATTATCCATCTGTCGATCCTTATGTGCAGTATTCCATAAATACATATATCTTGCTTTCAAAAATGGCTTATGGATTTCTTCCAAGAACTACATGTCTTCGGGCTCCCTCCATGCAGTTAGTGCTATCAAGATTAATACCCAGGCATATTGTTCCTTTGTTCCTTTGTCCCGTGTCTCCCTACAATCCATAAAAAACTGATTGACCAGAAAGGTCGACCAGTTCATCATTACTACTACTACACACTTCTTCCCTGCTGCTATAGCTCACGTTGGTACCTGATATTTGCGACATTTTATCAGTAGCACATATGCCAACACTTGTTTCGAAAAACTTACTGTATCTTCAGTGATGCTTGCTACATCGAGATCACATGCTCCTCTATGTGTTCCATGCTTCTCCTTTATCGTCTCTAACAATGATTTCTCATTGGAATTGTCTGTGAATAATGACAAAGGGTCCTCTCCTTGTGTAGGTAGTCCTGTGATCCGTGCAATAAATTGTGTATCTCTCAACATGACTCTATCCATCCATAGGAATCCTCCATGGACACAACTAAGAAACAACTTGACGCATGCATTGATTTTCGTGATCCTACCAAAATGGGGTATCTCCAATAGATTTAGAATCCATGCTCGCTGCAACCCTGTCACCCATTCCTTTGATTCGAGTGTCATTACCAGTGATCCGAGTCTCATTACTGTGTGCAAGTAGTTTTGGGTCGCTAGCTCTGGAAACTAATTTGCATCTGATAGGTTGTGGTTTGAGTATCTCAAACTCTCTATTTCTCCTAGCATGTTTCCTTCAACAGTGACCCCAGGGGGAATCAATGGTATAACCATGGCATACTCTACTTCCTTCTGTGGTATGACCTGCTTCACTATGGCTTTTCTCAGTGGCACATACAGTCGGGGAAAGTTTATTGGCTGCTCCACACTTGGGGCTTCTTCTTGAACTGACATTGCAACCGACTTACTATGTTTTTTCTTCATCTCTGATGTATATGCTACTCCCTTAGGTGGCACCATAAATATCTATGCTTCATCTTTGTTCTGTAAGCTCTCACAACTCTTACATGGCTATTTGGCTCTCCTCTATATTCTCTTCAACTGTCAAGAAACAATAATTTTTACTTGTCATCCCTTTATCTGCTTTTATATACCACTGCTAACTGTTATCTTCTTATTCGTGCTCAAACCTGCTATCTAATCCAACTGTACTCACATTCAATTCTTTTCATACTCTGCAATAAATTTGGATTATTTTGAAGATCATGGTCTAGATATTGCCAGTTTTTCACGATCTTGTCATTGCTTTCCATTTATGATTATGCGTCTCCACTACTTCACCGTTATGATCGCTCTTTAATGTTTGTCCCGTCATGTGTTTTCTTTAATGATTTTCTCATCCTCTGCGTCGATCTTTGTCGTACTTCAATCCTCCTTGCTGCGCACAATCTCTACTACATTTTCTGGTTTTATCTCCTTACTAGTTTAACCTTATGCATAACTTCAACCTTCAAATTCTTTTATTGTTTTTCTTCTTTTCTTTTTCTTTATATAATACACTATAATACAAGTACTATGGTACACATACTACGTGCTCAGAATAGTGCGCGAAATTATGACTGTCCTTATACAGTTTCAGTCGACTACCGTTAACCAATCCTTCCACAAATTCTCCATTTAGTTTCTCCAACTGAACAAAACCTACATTTGTCACAAACTTTATCACATATGGGCCCAACCAATGCATCTGGAACTTCCCTAGGTGCTGCAAAAACTTGTTGTCATAGAGTAACACTAAGTCTCCTATCTGAAACTTCTTCTGTTTAATGTGTCTATCGTGCCATGATTTCTTGCATGCTTTCTGAACATGTTGATGGAAACTTGCGACAAACCAATATTCTTCCATATCTACTAGCTCTGACAGTCTCTTCTCCACTATTCTAGAAGCTGTAAGCTCTATCAATGCAACAATGCGCATGCTTGGTACTATGAATTCCATAGGCATAACAAATTCTTGACCATACACTAGTTTGAACTGCGTCTGTCCTGTCAACTTCTTACTTGTAGTCCTATATTCCCTTAACACTGCTGGAATCCTCAAGTCCCAGTCATCTCAAATTATATTACACACCTTTGTCAGTGCATGCTCTAGGATCTTATTGAATGATTCTACTATCCCATTTTACCGAGGATGATACGGTGTACTCTTCTAATGATGAATCTAAAAATCCTCTGTCAAACATGCAATTTTCCTATTCAGAAAATGAGTTCCCTGATCACTCATAAGTATTCTTGGGCATCCAAACCTTGTAACCACATTTTCAGACAAAAATTGCATAGCTATCTCCGTGCTGCAATATCTGGCTAGTTCTGCCTCGACCCATCTATTCAAGTAATATGCTGTGGCAATGATGTATCTATCTCTTGATCTCTTTGTTGGCGGGTTGATTGGCCCAATAGAGTCAATTTCCCATTTATCGAAATCTTGTAATGTTAGTTTTGGTACTAAAGGCATCTCATCTATCCTGGAAGGCTTCCCAATTCTTTGGCAAACATCACAAGTCTTACAAAATTCCTTAGCATCCTTATGAAGGGTAGGCCACCACAATCCTGCGCGCAAAATCTTATGAGTTGTTTCTTTCCCTGCATAATGACCTCCTGAAACCCCTTCATGTGCTTCTAACAATATCATATGTCTTTCATGCTCTAATATACATCGTCACAGAACACTATCTATGCCTAACTTGTACAAATTTCTTGTTATTAACTGGTAGTATGTTGCCTTTACTACTAACTTCTTCTTCTACACAAATGTAAAATATGGTGGGGATACTCCTGTACTCAAGAACTGCACTATGTTTGCAAAATAGTCATCAACCATATGTACTGTGAATAAGTGCACGTCTGGTAAAATGTCGTCCAAGTTTCCTGCATATTCCCTTGATAGTAAGCGTGGAAAATGATCAGGTCCTAAGTTCAACTTTCCCGGCTTCACAATTACTTCAAAGTCATACTCTTGGAATAGTGACAACCATTTGCATACCCCCCTCCCCCCAACATTGGCTTATTGACCAAGTATCTAAGTGCAAAATGATCTGTATACATCTTAATATGAGAACCCAACAAATAATGTCTGAACTTCTGCAGTGCATATACCATGGCCAATCCCTCATGCTCTGTAGTCGTATAGTTTTGTTTCGTAGTTGACAACTTTCTGCTAGCAAATGAAATCGAATGATCTAAATATCCTTGTCTAGGATGTGCTATAACCACGCCTAATGCTACAGATGACACATCCACATGAACATGGAACTCCTTCCAATTTGGGAATATCAAAATCAACGCGGTAACCAACTTCTGCTTCAAAGTATCCAAACTCTTATGACATTCTTCATTCCACTGAAATTTCACCTCTTTCTTCAACAAATTTTCCAAGGGAGTTGTAATCTGCACATAACCCCTAATGAACTTCCTATAATAGCCTGTATGACCCATTGTTGCTCGTAAGTCACACTGAATTAGGCAGTGTAAAATCAACAATTACAACAATCGTCACAGGATACACCAACAGTCCTTTCTTACACAGTACACGGTCCAATACGATACCAAATAGGGTGCATAAAATGCACTTTTTCAAATTATATATGAAACTTCCTACACCTATCCAACATCAAACATGGATTTTCCAAATGGTTTCTTAGCAAAATAAATACCGTCCAATCATCTAAGTATACTTCCAGGAACATATGAATAAATTCTTTAAACACTCCTACAACCACTCTAGAGAATATTGTTGGTGCATTCTTTAATCCAAATGGAATAACTGTGTATTGATATCATCCCCATTCTGTCACAAATGTGATCTTATGCTTATCTTCCTGCACAATCTTTATCTAATGATACCTTGAAAATCCATGGGTGAATGAACATGCTTCTTGTCCTCCTACATTTTCCAATACTTCATCTGTAAATGGAGTCAGGAATGGATCATGTAAGAAAGCATCATTCAGTTTCCTCAGATATACACAAATTCCGATTCCTCTTGTCTTCTTATCCTGGACTACCATTGGAATAATCCACTTTGATTCTGTGACAGGTTCAATAATTCATGCTTCCAACATCCTATCTATCTCTGCTTTTACTTTCTGCTTGTACAACAGATTCAATCTGTATGGTCTCTACTTCAATGGCTTAGCAACTGGCTTCAAATGGATCTTCATCTCTCCTAGATCTCTAGAGATTCATTTCATCTATGAAAACATATTCGGGAACATGTCCACTAATGTTTAGTTTTCGCATTCTTAAAGAATTTACATACACAATTGATTCAAGATTTGGACCTTCTACTGTGCGCTCTCCTTCAGTTTATGGTATTAGTAAGTTTATTGGATCCTCATCCACCTGGTCTTCTCCAATGACATTATAACATTCTAAAACTTCTCTAACTGTTGCAAAAGATCTATGCACACTGCATACGGGTACTAGTTCTATCGAGTTTTCCGGTGTGAAAATATTTTCCTTAATCACTTGTAGGGTTATGTCTACTGAAGGGGCCTCATCTTCAAAACTGAATGTGACCTTGAAATTATGAATCAATTCTTCCCAATCCACTGTTTCTCAGTGCACTTCCATTTTTAAGTACCAATTATTCGGGATTGTGTCCAAGGTGTGAACAAATAAATGCATCCATTCTTTCTTCAATACTTTACTCTATGTTTCACTGCACTGAAACATGCTCTAAAGGACAACTCAACCCTGTATACTTCTGCACAACATATTCTTTTCCTGCTCCAAATATGACTTGTAATAACCTTCTACATTGCTGCCAATTCTCAATCCTGTCCTTATGCGCATCCCACCATCTCACAAAAGTTTCTTTCAGGATGACACCTAAAGCTAACAGTATTTGTTGATTTGGTATCTGTCATTCAAATTCCTTTATAAAAGAGTCTATGGTTGTTAGTCCATCATACTTGGGTGGATGACATACCTCAGTTCCAATCCATTGTAATGTGTGGGTAATGTGAGAACATCTCCTTGTCGATACTTCATGAAATCTCTGCTGCCAATTATCCAATGCTTCTTTTGAGTTCGACGCACATGAACTAATACTTCACCAACTTAGTGCACCATCAACTGTAGGATTCACATAATCATCCATCTGCGCAGTCACATTATATAGGTTATCAAGCTCTTTTCCCTTTGCTAGTTCCACAAATCCTCTTCCCTCCATGGGATCCAATGGCGTAGTAACTTTCCAATCTCCTACTTCAAAGACCATCTCTCTCTTCTTCAGATCTATCAAGGTATGGTTGTCGAAATCCCAATCAAGTCCTAACAATGCTGGATAATGTTTGCTGCCATCTACTATCTCAATTACTTCAAAGTCAACTATACTGCGCACTCCATCAATGTTAATAGTCACCCCTATCAACCTTCCAATCAGAACAATATTATGTTGATTTGCTAATCTTAACTGAATAGGTGACCAAATAGCTTCGATTTTCCCATTGTATCCCAGGTTTGCTTCAGAAGGACATTCACATCAGATCCTAGGTCTAAAATGATATTATACATGTAGTATTCTCTTATCTGCACACTGATTTGAAACTCCCTGTTCGTCCTTCTCTTTCGATGTACTTGATTCTCTGCTCATTGTACAATGACTTCTTCTTTATATTGCGCACATTGATCAATTATTCCGTGCAGTGCATTCAGTGCAGTCTCATCCTTCATTATCTCTAAACAAATTTTCAATAAACTTTTCAAAGTGCTTACCTTCTCAACTTGCCTTTCTGTATATGTGTGGTCATAGACTGGAGGCATGCCATATACTGACAGTTTGTCATACAAAGGTGGTGTGGTTGAAGTCGATGCTATCCATTCTGCTCCTATCACTTCCTTCTTTGCTTTCTTGTAGGTCTCTTTCTTTTTTGCAGGATCAAACAACAAAAGAGGTTCTGCTACTTTGCTGACCCACTAGTGGATCCTATTTCCTTGATCTGTCGCATCAACTCCAGTTCTTGTTCCTCCATGCGTAACCATTGCTATCTTGGTCTATCTGTCGTGCGCTTCTGCTGCTATCATATTCACATTCGTTTTCCTCTTTTCTTGCCATTTTTTGATCAACTGTGGACACTCTTCCATTGCATGGTCCAATTGTCTACAATAAGTACATGTCGTGCAAGGATTCAGAGAGTCTCGCGCCAAGTGTCCAGGATGATTACAATCATAACATATAATTGAGCCTCTTCCTATACCAAATCCTCCTCTTCTATGACCTTTGAACCCTCGTCGTCCTCCTTGATTATAACCTCTCAGTGTATTATACTATGATACTCCTCCTTTTGGTCTTTCTTCCCTTTGGACTTGGTATGGTCTGCAATACGCTCCCTCATAAGATCTAATGCATGACACTCCTTTTCATAATGTCCAACATACTTACAAAACTTACAAAATAGGTTTCTCGCAGTACTTCGATACTTTTGCATCAACGAGCAAGCAGTAGGGTGATGACCCATCATTTTACATATTTCACACCATTCTCTTAAAGGATTCAGGGCTCCTGTAGCCAAATATTCCTTAAAAGCGAGACACTCATTCTTATTATGACCTTATGTTCTACATGTGACACACTAGAATTCCACGCACTTTTATTTTCCTTTCTCAAGTTCCTGCAACTGAATAGTCAGGGCTGCTAACTGTGACTGAAATTGAGCCATCCCTACATCATTTTCTCCTACAGGGGATGCTTCCAATTTCATAGAAATTTCTAAGGCTTCCGACTGTGACACAATATTTTTTTGTGTCAAAGGGAAGCATATATGTGACAACAATCCTACAATAAACCACTCCATATGTTATTCATCTGGTATCTAGAAAGTCAACTGATCCTTCAATATCTTAAATCTTTGATCATAATCCCACACTAATTCATTCACTATCTGCTTGATCTCCTTCAGTTCTGTAATGCACTACGACTTGGACTTAGGCTTCTGGAAGTCTTTCAATAGAGCTTGTCTTACATCTTCCAATGTTCTAGTTTGTCCCACAGGTGTAGTAGTCTGATATTTCATGTATCATAGTAATGCATGGTCTTTGAATGTCGTTTCCAACTGCGCAATCTTTGTATAATCATCCTAGATGTTCTTCACAGTCCATATTGTTTCACAAATGAACAAATGTTGTTATGTATCCTCTGTCCCCGCTCCATGGAAGACATGCATTCTTAAAGTAGGATCTACCCCTGCCACCGTGTTTTGCGAGATATTCTTTTCTGATAGCTCTAACTGATTCTGACTCAACGTACTACTCCACTACTCTGAATACTTTTACTACTATCTTTACTTCCTTCACTAACTATAATTGACAAAGCTTCTGGTCTTACCTTAGTTCTTGGTGATGCACACAGGGTTGTGGGTTCAACACAGAGTCTGATCTGAGTGGGATCTTCTTCTATTGGACTGAGCTGACATATATTTTATTTTGTGCACAAAATTCCTTTGATCTAGAGTATTACACCAGTGTCTCTTTCCTTGATCTCACTATTATGTCCTCTCTCTCAGCCACAATCCTCTTCTTATTAGGTCTAAATCTCTTACCACTGTGAAATTCTCTAATTTCTTCATCCATCACACACTCTTCTTCTATCGACATCCTCAACTCATTTGTTCCTCATCCCTCTTTACACTTAGACCATCCTTTGGTCATCCCTCAGTCCCCTTACGTGCACAAAGACACTTACATAATAGGGCAATCCGATTCCATCTTCATAACTCCCTTATCACACAACAACATATTAATTCAAGTAGATAGTGACTTCATGTATCTTCCACGCAATCCCTTAAAGAATTCCCTTTCAACAACACTATACGACTGAGTACAATCTATAGAAAATTTAGTAACATAGCCTCCCAACACATTGTCCAACCAGAAATCAACTGCATGTGATACCCAATTGCTTATTGTACTAACTTGCTAAATTAACTCAACAATCTAGTTTCTCATAACAACAATGCAAAATCTTCTGTTCTGTTCAACTAATGTCTGGATCCACTCCGCTAAAATATTTGGGAAATCAACAAAGAAAATTTCATGCAAATATGTAAACACATACCTCTGTAGCCATTTGTCTGCGTTGATCCGCAGATTCTTATTATGATCTACAAAAAACTTGATCTCCTTCGTGTCCAACCATTGTCCAATATTCTCCTTAGTAGGTCTCCACATCCCCCTCAGTCGCAGATCCTAGTCCCTTAAAGAATTCCCTTTCAACAACACTATACGACTGAGTACAATCTATAGAAAATTTAGTAACATAACCTCCCAACACATTGTCCAACCAGAAATCAACTGCATGTGATACCCAATTGCTTATTGTACTAACTTGCTAAATTAACTCAACAGTCTAGTTTCTCATAACAACAATGCAAAATCTTCTGTTCTGTTCAACTAATCTCTGGATCCACTCCGCTAAAATATTTGGGAAATCAACAAAGAGAATTTCATGCAAATATGTAAACACATACCTATGTAGCCATTTGTCCGCGTTGATCCACAGATTCTTATTATGATCTACAAAAAACTTGATCTCCTTCGTGTCCAACCATTATCCAATCTTCTCCTTAGTAGGTCTCCACATCCCCCTCAGTTGCAGATCCTAGTCCTGACAACAGAACCATTTGTTGGCACGCAGTGGGAAGACCCAGGGTTAAACATTAATTCACCAACAAAACCCTAAAGATATCGACCCTTTCGACATCACCCAAAAGTAGGTGAAGTTTCACCCGAGGTACCTATGGGTATTGCATGAGCTAGGTTTCCGCAGTCATGGGGGAATGGGAGACATTCATCATATTCATCATACTTAACATTCATTCATTAGACCATCCATCATGTGCGCAGAATCAACAAAGCATCTAACATATTCATATTACCCATCCATACATTATATGTGTGTCATAAACATAACATAAAGAAACACATCACAACATACATCATAACACACAGATTTAATGTGGTTGACCCCAAATTGGGATATGTCCACAACGAGATGCTTCTTATATTATTATTCAACATCATCTCTTACAAAAGGTGTGCACTACGCTCATACATAATGTCTCAGTTCTACCCCAAAATGCCCTTGTTGTTTGTGCATATAGTGCACACTTAACTTTGCTCACATCCATTACTTGATTGAACCCCTTTCTACCCAGAAACCCTTACATATTTATACATTGACACTAGGGCCTAGCCCATTACAAGATGGACCAAAAGGTCTAACTACTTTTAACTAACTTTTTCCTTCTGTGTGCGCTGACCCCTGAAAATGTGCTAACTATATTCCTTTCTTCCACACGTGTTTCTCTTTAGCTGACTTGTCGCACAATTCACTTCTGCATGATTCCCAAAACTGGTCCCAAAATATCCTGCTCCAACAGTTGTACATCAGGAGCAGAGCTCCAAGTCTCAAAAAGCTTTCTTTGAAAACTAATGCAATATTCATATTTATGATCTTATTCCCCTTGATCTTTACACTAGAGGCCTATTTATACAATTTGGAACTCGACCTCTATCCTTGGATCAAGAAGGAAACATGAGGGTAAACAAATCCTTCCTCAATATATTTAGGTTTTTGCGCTTTAGTGTGCAAGGAGTGGTCATTAATATACTAGCAACACTCTTGGAAGTAGGTGGGGGACAAGGCCCCTTGATTCTTGAGACCTTCCTCTTCTTAAGGGGACTTTGACTTGCTTTATTAGTTCTACACACATACTTTACCATAAATATTAGATAAAAAATAACAAAGTTACCGACTTAATGAGAACCGTGACCTCAAAACAATAACTCTAGCCCTTAAAACCCATATTTTTGCATAAAAACATGAAAATCAACCCTCAAATCAAAAAATGGTGCTACCGATAGCACCATTTTTTCTAACGGGGTCAAAATTAAAACATTTTTCAAGCATGGCCTTGAAAACACATACACTAGCCTAGAAAAACCTTAAAATCAACACCTAAATAAAAAAGTGAAGCTAACTAATGCAATTTTTTTCTACACGTTAAAATTATAGCTAATTACGACCTAATTGAAATTGTGGCCTTGACAACAAATCTCTATGCAAATAAAAAACCCAAAATTGGATCCTAAATGGTCACTTGAAAATTTATTTATTTATTTTATAAATTTACATTAAAAAATAAATAAAGAGAAAGGAGAAAAGCTTCGCAATATTTTTTCTAAATGAAGAAAGAAACACACTTGAAAAATATATTCAAAAGCCAAATTAAAAAAATAAATAAAAACGGTGTGGAAAAAAAGTTTAAAATAAATGAAGATTTTTTTTTTCTCTACAAACAATAATTAAAAAAAAATTGTAACAAAAATTAATTAAAAAACACTAAAAATGTTAAAAAAACAAAAAAAAAAGAAAAAAAATTAAAAAATGGTTAAAAATACTTCAAAAAAACAAAATCCAAAATAATATTTAAAAAAATCTAAA
>ML791453.1:37698-51978 GCA_009831015.1 Picea engelmannii
AGCCTTGTTGTAAACTAAGTTCCTTGGTCTGTGACTATTTGTCTTATATATCTGAATCTTGAGAATATTCTTTCTTGGAATAATTCAACCACCCTTTGATTTGTAGCATCCTTCATAGCCTTCACTTCAGCCTAGTTGGTCAAATAATCAATATATACCAGTATGTGTTTCTTATGTCCCAAAGGTGGGTCAATTGTGCCTATGAGGTCCATACCCCACTTGTCAAATGGTTCCAATGATATCTGGGGCTGCAAGGGAATTTCATTCCTCTTGTCAGGATTCCCCATCCTTTGACATTCATCACAATGTAAGGTATATTGTTGAGCATCTCTGTATAATGTTGGCCAATAGTATCCAACTTGCAAGATCTTGTAGGTTGTCCTATTTATTGCATAGTGTCCTCCACTTGGTTCATCATGGAAATCATAGAGGACATCATGTAGTTCATCTTGTCTCATACATATTCTTAGAACCTGGTCTAACCCAAGTTTGAATAGATACCCTGCCACCCAATTATATATTGTACTCTTCCTGACAATTTTGCATCTTTCTCGGTACGAAAAATGCTGAGGAAACCTACCTGTTGTGAAATAGTTGGCTATGTCAACAAACCATGGGGTTTGTGTTGATATTTCAAAGACGTGTTCATCTTGAAAATGATCATCTATCATGCTTCCTTTAGTAGGAATTTTTAACCTTGACAAGAAATCTGCAACAAAATTTTTCTTTCCAAGTTTGTCAAGAATGGTTAGATAAAACTGTTGTAATAACAAAATCCACCTGATTATTCTACCATAGCTGTCAGGTTTATTCATTAAATATCTGATGGCAACATGATTAGTGTGTATAAAAACTTGATACCCTGTAACATAATTTCTAAACTTGTTGAGAGCATGGACTACTGCTAAAAATTATTTTTTAGTGACAATGTAGTTTAACTCTGCACCAAACATGTTTTTTATTATAAAATAAATTGCATAAGGCTTTTCCCCCTCATTTTGTCCTAAGACTGCTCCTATTGATTTATCTGATGCATCAATATGAATATGGAAAGGAATATTCCAATTAGGATCATGTAGAACAAGAGTTGTTGTGAGTCTTTCTTTGATTGTTTCAAATGCTTCTTGACAATTTAATGTCAAAAAATGGTCTACATCTTTGGATATAAAGGTAAATAGAGGATATGCTATTTTATTGAAGTCCTTGATGAATCTCCTGGAGTAACCTACATGTCCAAGAAAACTTCTAATATATTTTGGTTTTAGAGGTGTAGATAGTAGTGTGATGACTTTTATTTTATTTCTGTCTGCTTCAATCCCTCTAGAGGAAAAATGGTGTCCTAGCACAATCCCTTCATTCATCATCATATTGCACTTGTCATGGCTAAGGGAGAGGTTCATTTGTTCACACCTTTGGATAAATTTATCATGATTGTCTAGTGCTTCATCAAATGAGATTCCATAAGGACTGAAGTTATCCATATATATCTCCACTTTGTCATGGATAAGTTCTGAAAAGATGCTAAGTATGGCTCTTTGAAATGTGGGTGGGGTATTACATAGGAAAAATGGGAGGAATATATAAGCAGAGGTACCCTAGGGATAATTAAAGGTTGTCTTCTCCTGGTCTTCAGGACATATCTAAATCTGGTTATATCCACTGAATCCATCTAGAAATGATAAATATTCTTTTCCAACTAAGACATCTAAGACTTGGTCAATGAAGGGTAGGGGGAAACTATATTTTCTTGTATGTTTGTTTAAGTCTCTGTAATCCACACATATCCTCCATTTCCCATTCTTTTTAGGACCAATAACTAAGGGGGAGACCCACTCACTATCTAAAATTGGATAAATGAAACTAACATCTAACAATTTTTGCAACAATGTATTTCAATGAAGGGTTCATCCTTCTTCGAGGCTATCGAATAGGTCTGTAGTCTTCCTTGATGTAAATATGGTGAGTACACATGGAAGGATAGATTTCTTTCATATCCTTGTTATCCCATGAAAATGTTGCAATATTTCTTTTCAACAAAACTAGTAATTTTTGTTCTTGTTGATCAATACGTTTTGTGATGATTTTAAGTGTTTTAGAAATTATGATTTCTACAGCCTTGGAAATGGTATTTTTAGTTTCAGCTATGAATAGTTCTACCCATAGTTTTGTTTTCTTATCAACATAAATTTTAGATTCTATCTCATAATTTATGCCTTCTATTATCACATCAACGGGGTATTGGTTTTGTAGGAAATTCAAAATGAAGGTGTATTCATCAATTTTGATACTATCCAAGGCTATACCAATTGTGTATATATGATAAGAAGTAGTATGGACCATTTCTTCTTCTTCTTCTACCCACATTGGAATATTTTCTATCATTAATGGTTGGGCAAGGGGATAAAGGACAAGTTGTTTTCTGGATTGGCCATTATTTATAGTCATGTTTTCGGTCCTACAACTGATGTATGCATTTGTTGTGGCCATCCAAGGTCTTCCAAATATAAGAGGATACCCATTGAATTTGGATTTGTTTTAGAGAACCAAGAAGTTAGTGGGATACTCACAAGAATCAATAGAGAGCATTATGTTTTCCAACATCCCCTTGGGCTTTACTGTGGATCTCTCTGCAAGTTGGAGCACAATGGGGGTGTCTCTTAAGGATCTGTGAAGGTTTAATATCAACATTGTATCTCTTGTCATAAGATTTATAACAACCCCTAAATATATGATAGTGTTTTGGATCAAGGTTTTGTTAATGTGCACATTTACCAAAGGGCTTCCTGGATCCAAATACTTAAGAAAAAATATCCTTTCAATAATGAGGTCAACTAATTGTCCTATAATATTGATTGTAGGGGTGTCCTTTCTCTTTCTCCCCGGTATTTTGATGCATTCTTATTTGAGGAATCTATTATAAATAGAAACATCCTTAATGGCTTGTAGGAGATATGTAGGAGAGGTATCTTCACACACAAGTTCTTGAGTTCTCCTAAAATTTCATTCTCTTCAAATGTATAGGATTTCTTCACATTTGACCTTCCAGAACAAGGCAGAACTTGAGGCTGTGGTAAGATAACATCATATTTTTTAGGCATTGAATACTTTATGACATTTGGAGGTTGTTGTAAGACTTTTCCTGATCTAAGGTTGATCTCTTCTACATCTAAGGAGTAATTTTGATATATGGCTTCATTGTGGTACACATGTTAAATCTGTTTATTATTTGGATTGGGGGTAGATTGAGTAGGTAACTGTGGTTGTTCAGGAGGAACACTATTCTTAATAGTGTTATTGGGTTGAGGAGGAGGATGCATTAATGCTAATTGTTGAAAATTATGGGGCCTCCATCCTTGTGGAGGATTATTCCATCGAGGATTTTGGTTTTGTGCAAAACTAGGAAATAGTTGGTATGGAGAAGGATATGTTTCCCTTGGTATTTCCATGGATTTGTAATTGTCCAAGGATATGGGTTAGGATTATACCAAGGTTGAGAAGTAATTTGTGTATTATATGCACCAAAATGTTGAGAAGAATTGAAGCTCAAACGTGATTGTAAGGGTCTTGGTGCTCCAAGTTGTCTTTGATTGATGAAACATATCGATTCCACATTCTCTTCTACTCCTTGAAATGTAGCTTTTAATTTTGGAAAAGAATGACATTTGTCAGTTGCATGAGCTTCTTAAAAAATACCACAAAAATCTATAAGGTTAAGAGGACATTCATTCCTAGGATGTGTTTTGGTGCATCTAGGGAAAAATATAACTAATGCCTTTTCTACTTCCTCATGTTTCTTCTTTATCTGCAAGGTATCCATTTGTATAGATAAGGAATGCAAAATATTGGTTTTCATATCTTATAATAATCCTCCCATTTCATTTTTTATATGGATTTCAGGGTTAGAATTTGGGATACCATCCCTTTACCATTTCTACCTTTCTTCCTTAAGGATTTGGAATGATTCTTGAATATTTTATTGATATCATCATAATCCATTTGGTAGATATCTCCATTTTTTAAGATATTCAATGTTTCCATTATATCTTCTCTTACTCCTTTGAGTAATACAAGCTTGAGTGAATCCTCATCCAAAGTGAAACTGTGAGGTCTTTTATAACTTAGTTGAAATCGTTCTTCAAAGTCTTATAAAGCTTCATCAAGTCCTTGAGTCATTATGAAGATCTCATCTCTTGTATCCCTTGCTATGAAATAATCCCTAGACTTTTCACTGAAGGTGTTCTTCATTTGGTCCCAAATTATGATGTTGTTTCTTTCTAGGCTCATGAACTATTTAAGAGATGAGTCCTTTAGAGAAGAGTAAAAGAGTTTGAGATTTTGTTCATCTGTAGTATAATTGTAATTCTTGCATATAAATGCAAACTCAAACAAGAAGGTGTCATGATCTTCTGAAACAAGACCATGGAAATGAGGTAAGGTAGAAGGATTACTATTTTTCATTTTAGTTTCTCCATTGGTTTCACATATAGTAAACTCAAAAACTTCTACTATCTCTTCTTCACTATCCATGGTACGAGGGGATAGAGATTGGCCTTCTTCTGCATGATCCTCAAATTCTCTAGCTTCTCTTTCCAAGAAACTTTTAAGTGTCTCACAAACAACTTAAAAGTTCAATCTCAATAACTTTTGGGTAAAAATTTTCCTTTCTCATCTCTAGGTTGAGTCATTCATGAACATAAAGGAAATGAAGAATTTTTTTTTGTTTTTCATATAATTCTAAAATGCAAAGAATGTGACAAAGAGTTATAAATACTCACTCGAAGTGAATGCACTTGGGATTTTATACCACATAAATTCTATAGTGAGGTTTGCCTTGTGTCTTACCGTTCCTACTCCTCCAAGTCACAAAAAATACATAAAATTTAATGATGTGTAATCTTTTAGCACCTCCTCGACAATGCCACCAAAAAGTGGTGGGCCTTGGTATAACAACATTAATATTATTGTCTACTTAGCTTGTTACTTTATTTATCAACCCGAGACTCGTACAAACTTTAGAGGTGTTGTGGAAAGTATATGTACAATGCACTGACAATAGCCTAGGTCTGAAACTAGTCAAGGGTCTTAATGCATGAAATCTAATTGTAACTTGTGCAAGAAATTCGAATTTCATAAAAAACTTAAGCTACTTGTATGAATGGAAGCACACCAAATGAAAGAGAAACTAATCTATATGCAACAAGGAACTTTAGTCTAATTTCATAAAAGGAAACACACTGAGTTGTAAGAAGAAACAAACTGATTGCAAAGCAGGGAAACTAATTATGTTGCATGAAAGGAAATTGCATGGAATAAGTGAACCTAATTACACATAACCCTTGAGCCAATATTAATACATATTTTTATATTATTAACTAATTCAAACTTTATGAAAATATAGGTAATAAATTCAAGAAACTTTAGCTAAAACTGTCCTACTTGAAGTTTCTACAGGAACTGCAACAGTCCTACAAGAAACTTCCATAGGATAATGAAAGAGTCCTAAAGAGTTTGTAAAAACTTTCCAAAGCATGGAAACAACTAGACTAATATGCAATGAGATGTAAGTAAGTTTATTATCCCTGACAATATTCCCTTGAGCATCTTGATGGACTTCCAACCACTTCTGCAGGAAAACCTACTAAAAATTACAGTTTGCTAATAGTGTGATCAAAAGTTAGAGATTGTTGTGCATAACTATCTAATATTTTAAGAGAAATCAATAAATTAAATTATAACACACTAACATGAAAGAAAAATAAAAGAATACACCATGGTCCTTGATCCCTCTTGAGTGGGCCCTACCCAAGCAACACATAGAACCTCTAAAGATTCTAACAAAGTAGGAACAAATACATCTTTATTAATCAATATCAGTTGAACAAAGGAATGTTTCTTCAAAAATTAATTTAATATTCAGATTTATAATGTTATTCCTCTTGCTCTCTACACTAGAGGCCTATTTATACAATTTAGAACTCGATCTTTGTCCTTGGATCAAGGAGGAAATAGGGGGGAAGCACATCCTTCCTCAATATCTTTATATTTTTGAGCTTTAGTCTGCAAGGAGTGGTCATCAATATACTAGCAATTCTCTTGAAGGTAGGTGGGGGACATGGCCTCTTGATTCTTGGGAAACTATTCTTCTTAAGGGAGTTCGACTTGCTGGATTAGTGCTACACACATACTTTACCATAAATATTAGATAAAAAAGTACCATTTCTCATAAAACTCCATCTTCAAAACTATTCATTTAAGAAACATACAAAAATACCCATAACTACTATTAAACATGGTCAATTTAAAGAAAATTACTAAGTATGTCATGGTCAAAATGTGTCTATTATGGGCCTTATAGATAAGCAATGTTGAGGCCCATCAATATCTATTCCAATAAATTTTCCTAGGACTCGTACTTAACGATATCCCTTTTCAACATGCCATTCATGTGGGATTCACCAGAATGAGAGTGGAACCTTGGTGGATGGTTTAATGCTTCATCAATGTTACTAATGAATGCAAGTTGTGTTGGGATTTATTAGGTCATTTGATAGTGACTCTTGAAAAAAATAATATTTTTTTTGCATATGTCCTAAATAATGGAAGGAAACCTAGTTGCTTTATATCATTTAAGATAATCTCATAAAATCATTTGACTAATTGTAGGAACAAGTTGAATTATCCATGGTTGATTGTGAGATTGAACATTTCATTTGTCATATCAAGGATGATGAAATATACACAACAATCCAAAGAACTATACACAATTATATAAGCAACCTATTTTGAATTGTAAAAATGTTTGGAAAGTGTCATTCCTCACAAATGATTGCTTTCTATCCAACTAAGATTGCAACATAGGACTTTGAGTGAGTAATAATGGTTGTAGCCATTCCTCATTTCCTAAACTCTCAAGCAGTGAGCTTCTATAACCTAAGGGGTAAAAGTTGTGGAAATTGAATTATTGTAGTTAATATGATTTCATCACATTTTTAGCATGTGTGATGCAATATATATTTATGTTAATTGATATCTCATGATCACACTCAAGCACTTATAGTTCAAAAGATCCAAGTCTATAGGGATTGCCTCTAACCATTCCCAAAGTAAATGATCTTAATTGGGCCATATATTCAACCCACATAGATGTTGTGACATTAAGCCCTAGAACTCCACATAGATGTTGTGACATTAAGACTTAGAACCATTTGGGCCTTAAATTCATAATCACTAGATTGTGAAATACTTGGTGTATGAGCCTGATGGTTTTTGTGAATTGAATCCAATCTGGGTTTTTTTGGGAGAAGACACAAATAAATTGGATGATGAGGCCATCACTACTAAAACTTAATGAATATGTGTTCTGGAATATCAAAAGAGAATAAACCCCAATTTTTAATTTATGGTGAAGTGGATAACAAACTCATTCCAAGATTTATATATTTTTGGTTTACACAAACTTAATATTTGAGGTTTTTAGCTAAAAAAATCCTTAAATTGTATTTGGTTGTGTGTGTTTGTGTATTTTTCAAGCCATGAAGGTGGCAAGGGAATGCCAAGTATTCAGTCTGGTCCTGATGTAATCTTAGTTCAATGATGATGCAATAAACTAAGAATATGACCCTTCACACCAACTTAACTTATTTGGATTTTGCTCAATTTAGATGATTGCATAATGGGGTTGGTCGTGTATGCTTCAGTGATGTTGTAGAGAGAGTTATTTTCTAAAAATAGATTATAAATGAGCTCTTGAAATCTCATTTACTTCTCTAAGGAGACATTAACATGGTGGAAGGGCGATTGCACATAAGGATTTGTGTTAAAGAAAAATAAGTGTGGGTTAATGTCATGGTGCATCTAAGGCTATATGACCCCAACAAATTTAGGAATGAATCAATTGAATTTTGACTCACTTGTTATAGATTTAGAAAAATAAATGATTGAGTCATTTGAGAAATTGGCTCCATGCTTTTGGAGCACAACATATTATTTTTTTTACTATATGGAGTATTCATCCTCAAAAATATTATTATAATGCAATATTTTATACAATAGATTTGATAATTAATACTTCATATTTTTATTTATTTATTTAAAATTGATTTAAAAAAAAACAATAAAGTTTTAAAATATTCAACTTCCCAAGTTTGGGTGTGGCCCAACATATCAATGATTATTTTATAAATGACTATTTTCAAACCTTCCTAAAGTAATGTTTATCTTTTTTTTTCATTGATGTTTTTTTTTTTAATTATTAATTAATAATATCATTTTAATTTTGTTATATATAATTGTTTAATAATATTATATAATTTATATAATTATAAATTATAATATTTTTATTTTATTATTAAATATGCATTTATTTATATATATTATTATTATATGATTTTAAAATTATAAATTTAATAAAAAATAATATCATATATATTTATATAAATTAAATAATTAAATTCTTGTATAAAAAAATACTTTATGTCATAAAAAAAATACATTTATCAATTTTATATTTAATTAAATTATTATCATTATATATAATAATATCATTATATAATTTTTTATTTAAATAAATATTTTTTTCTAATATGATTAATCAAAGTTTTATGCATTAAGAAAGTGTGTATATGATGATGCATAACATTTTTTAGGGTTTAGTATTTATGTCTCTCCATTTTAATAGAGATCTCAACATTTTAAGATTGATTGATATCATTTATGATTTAATATGTCAAGATATTATAAAAATGAAGAGGAATCAATTTTGTTCATGGGGTGAGATCCAAATGAGTTATGGTGGTGGTGTCGACACTTTTTTTAAATGTGTGTGAGTTTATTTTAAACATTCTACAATTTGTGTAATTATACAATGAAATTATACAAAATAATTTGCAAGAAAAAAATGAAAATAAGAAATATTTAAGAAATTGGTGTATTAATTCTCATTAAATTTTATAAATATTTACTAATAAAACAATTTTTTTACGCTTATTTTTCATAATCTACAATATTGTTCACAAGACTACCCTTAACCTGCTATCTGTCATTAGTCTTCTTCCTCTTCTTTCAAACTCTCTTACCCTTCCTCAGATTCTTCTCATCCTATTTGAGTCCTCAATAACCGCTAGCTTCCACTTCCTCGATAGTGCTCTAGGCCACCCACTTCTTACTTGTCTTATTCTCAACAACCAACTCAATATCCTAAGTCAAACATCTTATTTATAGCATGATTAGTAACTTCCATATGATTATTCCATGGTAATAACTTATTTCCCAACATTTAATAACCATCTCTCAATTTCCCTACACGCCACTTTATTTTCTATGTCCATCGGGTCATTTTCTATGTACTCTTTAACTCAGCACTTTTTCCTCTTTGTCTACACCTAATTTTTCTTATTGCTCTACATTTACCTATTCTTAGTTGTTGCTCTACATGATATATCGTACCTACCATTTCATTCTTGGAATACTTTGAACTCTGCCCATAATTCTTTGTGCCTCTTGTACTCATCCTATGAACAATATTACCAACTTAACGAGAACTTTTCCAAGTTCTCGTTTTTTCAAGGGTCCCATTTTTTACCACGTTTTGAAAAGTGGTGCTACCAATAGCAGCCTTTTCATTTTGAAGTAGTTTTTTGATATTTTAAATCTTCTTATCTATAACGGATCCACATTTTGTTTCTAAAATGCTTGTTTTTTGAACTATTTCCCAATTTTCCTAAATAATTTTTTGTTTTCGTTTTTTAAATGCTTGTTTTTCCAACTATTTCTAGTTTTTTCTAAATCCTTTTTTATTTATATTTTTTTATCAATGCTGTTTTTATGATTTTTAATGATACTAAAAATGTTATATATCATTTACGTTTTTGAAATTTAGATTTTTCATACAATTATGTCTCATTATTTAATTCATGGTGCCATAGTTTTTAAATATAGTGTAAAATTGTATTTAACACACTTTTTATTTTTTCTTCAATACATACCAAAATTGTAGCTAAATAACACTATTTTTAAATATTTAGCAAAACAATATTCATTTCAAAGCAATTTATAACAAAAAACCTATACATTTTG
The DNA here is from genome assembly GCA_009831015.1 of Picea engelmannii. Classification (NCBI taxonomy): domain Eukaryota; kingdom Viridiplantae; phylum Streptophyta; class Pinopsida; order Pinales; family Pinaceae; genus Picea; species Picea engelmannii. The sequence goes on from ML791453.1 coordinate 47,773, forward strand.
GAAGCTTTCCACTATAAATAACCTATCAAATAAACATTTTTATGGACAAAATTGAACAAAAAAAAAATGGAAAAAATTAATAAAAATTATTATTTTTTGATATTTTTATAGATTTATAGTAAAAAACTGACAATATTTAATATCATTTTCTCTAGAATGTTAAATCACATAAAAATAAAATAATAAACAATATTCATCATAAAACAACAATAGATTCATATTTATTCTTATTTTAAAATCTAAAAGTCAAAACATTACAATTATACCTCCTCAAAACTTTGCAAAATTCAGCATTGTATTCAAGGGCATCCTAAAACTAATCGACAATGTCATATATCCCAAATTCATCATTCTCAACAGACACACCATCATTTTCTTGGACATCATTAAGTGTTTCCATTGGCTCATTTGGCTCATGTTGTTCTTCCATTGAGTTATTGATATCCACAAGTTCTTCAAAGTGATATTTTCCAAGCAAACTTCGTAATGGTACTTGAGGTTCTTGTGATATTTTTTCCACGTTTGATTCATTAAAATCTCCTTTCCTCAAGCCAACTTCTTGCATTTCATCTGGAAGAGCTTGAATACCATTAATTCTTTTTTGAATAAAACTGCATTGCCGTGCGTCACTTCCAATGGCTATGCAATTCCTTCCTTTTTGTAAGCATCATTCTAATGTTGTACCTAATCACCAAATACAAAATAAATAATTAAAGTAAATAATGTAAAACAACATAAATTAAAAATAATAAAGAGTGAAGTATGATTTAATAAATGTTATATCATAAATTTTACCTGAACATGAGAACAAATCCAAAACCCAATCTCCTTCATTTGAAAATGTATCTATAAGATAATTAATTAGTTCTTGCAGCGTTTGATAAATGTTGACGATCTCTCCTTTGAAATCATTTTCCTCATATGTTAGTTCTCTAGCCACAACATTGTAAACCAATAAACTACTAGGCTTATTTCCATCCTTTACATTGTAAATAATAGAATCACAAGTATCATCTTTTGTCCAGCTTGCAAGATGTATACTTTCAATATCATGTGTAAATGGTTCACTATTGGAGCTATGAATATTAGGTTTCTTCCTGTAACATAAAAAAGTACAAATTTAATTAACTTGTGAATTAGTAAAATATATTTCTAATCTTAATCGCTAAACATACAATTTCAATATCTTACCAATAAAGATGCAACCTTGTATTTTCTTTTTCCTTGAAACTTGATTGTATTAATCCTTGTTGTGTGTCTAAATGAAAAACCAAAAATCTCCAAAATGGTGATGTTGTGACTTCCAAAAATCCCATAACCACTTTACTGAAAGATTGGTAAGTATAAGTCTCAATACCATATTCAATGTTTTGGATATTATAACCACGATGGATATCTGCAATAACCAGGGAGTATTCCTTTTTAGGAACAAGATTTGCAATTTTTTCACAATCCCCTATTATCACTTTATATTGAATAGTGTCAAGCCCATTCCAAATGTAGTGATCAAGGGTGTCATCAAGCTCAACATTTTGAAGACGTCACCTTCTTTCTCTTTCAAACTTAGTTTTTTGAATATAACTTTTGAAGGTTTCAGGTACTCCAACTATATTATTCTTTGACATCTTTAATGAAACAAACAAACATATAATTATATATCTATAACTAATAAAATCAGAATAAATTAACCTACAAATGAATAAAATGAATGTAATAAATCAACATACCTTTTTAAATGCAATAAAAAATCGACTCAACGCTGTTGTAGAGCTTGCATCTGAATAGTTGAGTCTAACATCCTCCCAACTCTGCTTATTCAAAATCTTAACCATTTCCTCTTGTATTCTCATATAAACCTTGTGACTAAATTAAAAAATAATTTAATGTTATAATAATAGATAGAATAAAATACATTCTTATGTTATATAGAAACAATTAAATTTTTAATCATAACATAAATAAGAAATATCTCAACAGACTTACTTTTTAAATTCATCACACATTTCGTCCATTGATAATTCACCCGACCTTACACGTGATAATATAAATATGACAAGTTTCTCATCCTTCACTCCTTGCGTCGTTCTCCAAGGAATTATAGTCATATTATCTGGCAGGTTTTTGATTTTAGGACCTGTCTTACTTGTGCTACCTACTAAGGGCTTATACTTCATAACCTTCTGATTATTTAATACCAATATTTTTATTACTTGTCCCATTTTAAATCCCAATTGGAAATAGCTATCCACAACTCTGAATGCATCACTTCCTTTGTGATTTTCAACTTTTACACTTTCCTCATCAATTGGGAAGCCTATTTCCATACACCATTCCTTCCTAAACTTTGCATCAACGTTTGATCTATCCCCACCACATATTATAGAAAAATCATTATGGATAAATCTCACCCTCTGAATGAAAGTCATGATCATCTTGTACTCATTATCTGTGTTATGATCCCATGCCAATAACTTTGCTTCTCCATCTATTAAACCAACATAAATTACAAATCTGTCTGTCTCAAAAAGAGGGTTATTGGGATACTCTAGCATCAATTCTCTTCTAGCCTCTGCATAATGATTTCCTCCAATCACATAATATTTATACTCAATTTTTTTTGACTTATCAAATGTATCCTTGGTAGGAACTTCCACTGGGTTAACAAGAACAAAGTAATCAACCACATGTGCATATGGATTGTGCCTAATCAGTGCTTTCAAGTTGTGAATATGGAACTGATGTGGTTTTCTAATTTGGTATTTTTCTTGGCCTTTTGTGGGTTTATAAATTTGATTCACATTCAACTGAAATGTATGGCCCTCATAAACCAAGTTGTTCCTACTTAGTATATCTCAAATGGTATTTTGCGCTGTTTTGATAATACCCTCTTCTAGATCAACACTTGATGTTATTATTTCTCTTCTACCTTTAGGACTTCCATCATGATATTCAGAGGTAACTATCAATTATTCTTCATCAACAACCTTTTCTTTCCTCTTTTTACGATTTAAATGAGTTTCATCTAACCCAACAATCTCTTCATAATCACTAGGAATGAAAGCATCATTGGACATACCTCTTTTGCACTTATGTTGTTTAGTCTTCTTCTGAGGAACAATGGTAACCTCATTGGCATTAATCTCAACGACATCTTCATCTAGAGTTTCCATACTTCAAATGCAACCCTTTTATCCTTTCTAGAATGATGACTTTTATTTATTCTTTGTTGTTCTTCTCTGCCTTCTCCTTCAGCTTGAAATTCTATTACTCTTTGCTTCTTTTTCCTTCCTTCGCGTGCCTTATTGATATGAAAGGAATTGATGAATTCCATGATATTTCTCTCCATAGAATAAATCCCCACTAACATCTTTGAAATTCGCCTAGCAAAATCCTGTAAAAATAAAATACGTCATTTCCACTGTTAAATAAGATTTAACCATTATCATGAAAATTATAATAATACATGCTACACAAATAAAAATAATCAAACTTACATTGCCCATATCAATGTTTGTCACGATCATTGCACATAATTATGTGAAATTTTCTTCCCTTTCATAATTTCTCATTTTCAAACAATATCTAATCTTCAGATATGTCTTTGATTGTTTCACCAGTGCATAAACAATATTTTTTCCTGGCACCAAACATATATCTTGTAACATGCCAAGTGTCTGATAGCTTTCTTGGTGATGTTCAAATTCAACACAATACAAAATTATTTGTTCTCCATTGGCGGCTTGTTTGTCTTTAAGATACCAAGAATTCTCCATTCTACTCTCACCATTGATAATTTTCCACTCTCTACCATTCTTCATTGCTCTTGTGACCTCAGTTGATGGGCTAGCATTTTGTTTCCTAGCATTCATGGAGGTCCTAACTGGGTTTTTTGATTCCATTACTGCAGGTATTGTTCTGGATATATTCACAGAGATTTTATTTCCTTCCATTTGTCCTATATAAAAAATAAAAAAAACACAAATTATTTAAGGAAAAAATAAAATATATGTTTTTCATGAAAACAACTAAAGTTAAATTAAAATTATCTAAAAACTTACTTTTTCTAAGACACAAAATTTTAAAAAACACACAAATAAAAAAAACTAAAGAAAAAATCATATACAAAAAATCAAAACCCAAAACACTTAAAAAACAAAAAACAAAAAACCACATTAAAAAACAAAAACAAGAAAATTACACATGAAA
>ML791453.1:73854-87245 GCA_009831015.1 Picea engelmannii
GTTATTAATTAATTTATGATGAATTAATAGAGTAAGAAAGATTTAGGGAATTGTTTTTGGGGAAAATTGGGAGAGAAAATTCAAAGGGGGGGGATTTTTCAAAAAATTTGGAGGGAAACGTTTTTAGGGAAAATTTGGGGGAAACATTTGGAGGGAAATTTTGGAGGGAAATGTTAATTCCACAAGCTATAAGAATGTCATTGGGAGGGTGGGAATTTGCAGCATTCTATGTTTGTAGTGAGCAGTGAAGGATTCATCAGATAGAGAGGATTTTATTTTTGGACCATCAACATTTTGTTCACATGCCTCCTCTTTCGAGACTGACAAATGTGTTGGGAATACTTATAATGTAAATGAGGAGTCATATGTTTCAACTTGGGAGAAGTTTGATAATAATGCAAGCAATGATATTGATCATATTTATTGGGAAAGTCCTAATTCTAAAGACTTTGAAGGCATAAATGATGAAGGGGAGGAATATGGTGAAAATAACGATGAAGATTTTCTTCCAGGTGAGGATTTCCAAGGTACCACTGATGATGATGAATATTTTCCTCCAAGTGAGGATTTTGAAGATACCGATGGCGATGATGAAGAGTTTCCTCCAAGTGAGGATTTTCAAGGCAATAAAGAAGATGATGAAGATTTTCCTCCAAGTGAGAATTTTCAAGGGAGTAAAGAGAATGATGCAGATTTTCCTCCAAGTGAGGATTTTGCAGGTACTGATGAGGATAATGAAAATTTCCCTCTGAGTGAGGATTATCAAGGTAGTAGAGAGGATGATGAATATTTTTCTCCAAGTGAGGATTTTGAAGGTACTAATGAGGAGGATGAAAATTTTCATCCTAGTGAGGATTTGCAAAGAACTAATAAGGATAATGGAGATTTTCCTCCAAGTGATGATTTTGAAGGTACATATGAGGAAGAATAAGATATTCCTCCAAGTGAGGATTTTGAAGGGACTAATGAGCATGCTGAAGATTTTCCTCCAAGTGAGGATTTTGAAGGGAATGACGAGGATGGTGAATATTTTCCTCCAAGTGAGGATTTTGAAGGGACTAATGAGGATGATGAAAATTTTCCTCCAAGTGAGGATTTTGAAGGTACCGACATGGATGGTGAAGGTATTGTTTTAGCAGGAGAAATTAAAGGTTCCAATGAATATGATGAAGAGTTTCCTCCAAGTGATGATTTCCAAGGTACTAATGAGAATGTTGAAGATTGTCCTCCAGGTCAGCATTTTGAGGGCAGTAATGAGGATGATGTAGAATTTCCCTCAAGTGGGGATTTCAAAAGTAGTGAAGATGATTATGTCAATGGTGGACACTTTCTTGCAGGTGACTGTGTTGTTGATGATGATCTTGATATTCTTCTTCTCAACGAGATTATCAATTAAGATGATTATGGACCTAGGAATCGAGATCATGTTCTAAATCATCCAGGTGCAACAAATGAAGGTTATCAACAATATCTTGTTCAGTCTCCTCACAATGCTATGTATGATTATAGCGAGAATGATATTCCTCCTAGTGATGATGTTGAAATAGTGGAGAGATTGCAAAGAAATATTGTTTCCAGGATGAGGACTAGACCTTTTTATATCGATCCAAATCATTCTAGTTATACAAGGTGCAGGGAATAATTTCTCACTAAATCATTTTCCAGCGGTGATTTGATTTCTAGTGATTGTTATCAAAATAATTGTTTGAAAAGTATAGAATACATGTATTCCTTGGAGAAAAGGAAGAATTATTTATCAATGAATAAGAGCATGCAAAATTCATATTTATAGGGGTGCATGATATTTACGAAGACATGATATGATTATCATATTGGTAGTCTTTTACTTTGCAGAAAGGTTTTCAAAAAAATCCACTCAATTGGTAATCTTCATCAATCAAGGATCCAAACAAGATTGGAAAAATATCATACATTTTATTCAAAGGTACATCATGGAAGGGAGATCTGACCATTAACAAACACTGCATTGTCATGGATGTGAGACTTCTTTTCCAAACATGGAGAGTCTATTCCAGATAGAGAGACAATACATATTCCAGATTATTTCTCAAGGAATGAAATATACAAGTTATACAAAGAATATGTTGAAAGTGTTGAATGAAATCATAATTTTATTTCATATGCATATCTTACAAGAGTATGGAAGAGACAATTCAACAATGTCTGTATTCCTAAGAAATCAAGGATGGGGATTTGCAGTATATGTGCTTCTCTTAATGGAAGAAGAGATAAATATGAAGGGGTGGAAATATGTATATATTTACAATTGTTTTTTGTTTAAATTCGATAGTTATCAACTATGAAAACATATTATCAATATTTTCATTTTGTGTCATGTGCAGATTCTATAGTCAAAGCACTTCAAGAACAAATGAATCAACAATCAAGTGAAGGGAAAAAGTTGTACAAACATAGAAAGAAGTGTTATTATGCTCCAAATAAATATATGGCCATGATAATTGATCGCATGGACCAAAAAAAAAAAAAAAAAACCACTTCTACCACATTTTGTCTGTACAACAAAAAATTTACCGGAAGAGAATTTCATTTAGTTTCACTTGATTGGTCGTATGGTTTTTAATGGAACAATGTATCCAAGGGTTTACTTCACAACTCCAAATATTCATAATGATGCAAATATGACCATCACCATAATTCATTATGTGCGCATTCATTGGTATGGTAATATTCCTCAAGTTCTATATATGTAGTTGGACAACACTATTCTTGAAAACAAAAATCAAATTGTGTTTGGATGTCTCAACATGCTTGTTGAACTAGGAATATTTCAAAAGGTTAAAGTTGATTTCCTTCTTGTTGGACACACGCATGATCATATTGATCACATGTTCAATCGTTTTTCAATAACATTGAAGAGGAAAAATGTTGAAATCCTACCATCATTAATTGAATGTATTAAGAAATCATACATTCCATAGCCTATATTTCACATATTAGAAGAAATTGTTGACATGCGGAGATTTATCCAGGGATCACATGGTGAAGAAAAGTGTATTGAGAAACTTAATGACATTAGCTTCCAACATCAATTTTTCTTGAAAAAAGTTGACGGGAAAACACTTATATGGGGCAAGAAGTATTCAACTACTGTAGAATGGGGGCCTTCATCACGTTTGACATTTTTGAAGTTCATTCCATATCATCCAATATTTGCATCAAAGTTAATGTTATTACAATCTATTGCTGAAATCCATAATGCACAAAGGTGTAATAGAGATGTAGATTATTTTGAATGCTCGGAGGAAATAAAAAAGTCCATTAAAGATACATATGAGTAATTTGATGTTGTTGATTCTGTTTGGTGGGATTCTTTTTTCAATGATCAAAGTGACATAATTTCAAACTCAACAAATGAAGATACACTTTTGAAGACTCCATTTATTTGGCCACAAAATAGGTCAAATTAATCTGAAGAAAGAAACATTGTTGAGCAACAAGAATCTCAAGATATTATTGAGTTTTCACATGTAGAGGAAAGAGAAATGTATATTGGTTCTAGAATATCACGTGCACAACGTGAAGCCATGGAAGATCTTAACAGGGGTTCAATACATGATATTAAGGAGGGTTGCATGATTGCAGTCTTAGCGACTGGAGTTTCACATGGTTATCCATTATAGATTGCAAAGTTTATAAGGATCGATAATGAAAATGAATATGTTATAGAATTTGAAGTGCATTGGTATACAACAAGTACACACCCATTCAATAGTGTGTACAAGAAAGAGACGGTGGTTGAGAAACAAAACATCAGAAAGAGAAACCAAAACGGTCAAAATATAACTCGTCGTCACACCAACCTCTTTAAATCAGAGGATGTTGACATACTTTTCTATGACTTCAATTTGACAAATAGAGGAACTCTTCGCTCGAGGACCATAGAGATTATCAAGAGGTTGCTTCCACAAGAAATAATTGCAAGATGGGATTCTGCTGATCCTAGTCGTAGATCAAAGAGGCTTTTGACATCTGAAATGTTGGGCATACATGAAGACTTAGATGGTGCACTCATTGATAATAGAGAAGAATATGGATCATCTACATCTTCATCCAGTCATTCATATGAAGACAAATTTGTAGATTTTGATGGTGTGTCAGAATCCATGGATGAATTTGATTACGTGTATGAAACATTTTATGTATTTTTTTATCAATATAATGTTTGTATGGTAACCAAAAATGAGTGTTCTCAGTTACATATGATCTTACATTAATTTATGAAGCATTTCTATGTTTTATGAATTATATGTTTTGATTATGGAGAATATATAACACAATTTCTTATCTCTTTTGTTTTGAATATGGACAATGTAACGAAATAATTTATGTTTCATTAAATGTAATTTGTATAGACTTGTTTATTTTAAATAAAAATATATTTTGAAGTTATGTTGAATGTTGACATATGAAATGGTGATATTTTCAAGCCATTATGTATTATCTTGTGGTTGGAGTGATAAACTAACCTTAAACAAGTAAATATTTAAGGGTTGATTTTACAATTTGGTTTATAGCAGTGATAATTTTTTACACCACTTTCAAAAATGTGTTAATTCTTATGTTTTGGTTGCAATGGTACTTGTCGCACTAAGATAAGGTTTCAAATGAGGTATAATTTTAACATTTAGAAAAAAACATTTTTATGTCGGTAGCACCATTCTTTGATTTAGGTGTTGATTTTAGGCTTTTTTTGAGAAACTATATGCATGTTTTAGGCCATGCTTGAAAAAAGTTGTAATTTTAACCTAAAAAAAAGGGTGCTATCGGTAGCACCACTTTTTGATTTGAGGGTTAATTTTGTGGGTTTTATGCAAAAATGTGGGTTTTAAGGGCTAGAGTTCTTGTTTTGAGGTCATAGTTCTCGTTAAGTTGGTAATATTGTTTATGCACCACTTATTTATATGCATGATCCCACCTCTATGCACACTTTCATATCTCCATCCTTTGTGCCCTTCTATAACACCATTATCTCTTATGTCTAATCCAAGTCCTTGCATTAAGTTAAATATGTTAGAGTACTTTCAAGTTATCATTTCCAACTTAGATTGCAAGGCAAACATGACACCATTATTTAGATGACCAACATTGGAGAAGGATGACAAATATTAGTATTAGATGACTTTTAAATGGCACATAGAAGAGTTGAAGGATACGATTGAGAACATTTTCGACACACAAAGTACAATTAGAGCATTATAGTTTCCCATGCATGTGTTGAAAATTTATCTAGACACAATATTGACATAACCCAAAGAAGGAAAATTAAACCAACCAATCCATGTTGCTAACAAAAAGTTGTCTATAGCAAAATGCATCTACACAACCACATAGAGAAAAAGATTGGCAATGATTTATTCTTATAGAGGTTCAAACATTATTTACCATTCACATACCATTCAACACTGAAATACTTGATAGAACAAACTAGTTTTGACAGGTTGCATCTACCCATCTTCACTTAGTCAAGGAGTTTAATTTTCAATTAATTGTGAAGATAAATCTAGATGTCAAATATGAATGAGTGTGAATGCAAAAATTTAGATGTGATTTTCAACGCATGAGGAAAGTTCATGATGATGGGTTTCAAAGTATGCTACAATATGTTTACAAGAGATGTTAAAGCAATAGAGCAACCACGAGATGTATGATAATCCATTAGAAAATCTCATTAATTAAGATGATTTTATATGAGCTATTACTCGTGGTTATTTATGTTTTTGTACTCCATTTGGTTCTTGCATTTTTGTACTTAAAACATTTCATTTATAATAAAGTTCTAAGTTTAACGACTTAGTTTATTTATTTTTAAATATATTATAAATATTTAAATAATAATTTATCACTTTTTTTTTTTTTAAATTATAGAAAAATTTCATTTTTTTGGAATATATAAATGGAGGATATCTTAATCACTAGTTATAATAGTGGTTGATAACTATGGGGTTCAATTGGATTTAAACCCACGACTTGTGGTCTCCCCATCAACAACATGTATTGGGTGGATGGTTCAATCAATTGATCTAATTCTTATGATGATGATGATTTATATTTAAAGTCATGGCTTAGATAAACACCAAATTAATTTATAAGACCCCGTGTTTGTGGGAAAAGGGACACCCTACATACAATGATTTGTCTACTTACTTTATGGAGATGTACATACCTTACCTATGCTAGATTTAAACATGTAACCTCCAAGGAGGATACACATGTTCTTAACCTTGGCCACACACACACACACACACACACACAAGGAATACCTTGCAATGAAACTCAAGGATGTTTCCTCACAACCTGGATGAAATCCCTAGTAAACCTATCAACATAGACTGGTGCGCCTCACCTAGGGGGATTTGAACCGATCTCCTAATGTCATAGAATTATCCAAATGACCCACAACATTGGAAAATATCTGTTTGAGAAAACTATCTCTCTCTCTCTCTAAATATATATAGGTCATATTAAACCATCCACCTAAGGCTACCTCCATGAATTAAACCATCCACCTAAGGCATGTTGTTGATGGGAAGGCTATATGTCATATGTTCAAATCTAATTGAGTTCCTTAGGGTTCAACTATTATTGTGGTTGGAATTTAAGCTACCCTCCATCCAAATATTTTGAATAAGAAAGAGATCACATAAGATTTCATTGATTTTTTTTGTTTTGTTACTAAAGCACTTGTGTTGAGTATTATGCTTGACTATAGTAATAATTTTTAGTTAGTTAATACTCAAATTATAATGTTTTAAATATGTTGTCAATGGAGTGAGTTAAAAAGAGGACAAACTCAATCTTTTCAATTACTTTATTTTTTTTCCAGCAAAGCAAAGTTCCACCCCAATCCACTCATTTTTCCAAAATTTTGATGATTTTGGTTTTCTTAAAATGGACTAAACCCCCTTGGGGAAAATCTTGATGATTAAAGTTTCCATTAAAAATGTGAAACTTTAACTTATAGAAAAAATCTTATCAAATTTAGGATTTTGTTTTAAATGATTAAGTTTATCTAACATTTAACTTATTAGTCTCTTCTGAAGGCCTGTGACTATAGCAATCATTCTTTGCGTTGATTGCATTTTTCTTTTCACGTTGAACACAAATTTGGTGTTGTTTTCCAAAGTCAAACTTTGTTGGGAGCGATCTAAATTTTTGTGTTGTGTTCTCATTGGTTGTTCAAAACAACATCTTATTGTCGAGCTAGCGGTGGGAATTGAATATGAAATTTAGTTATGCAGGTTTGGTGGATGGTTCAGAGTACATGACGGTTTATGAAGATTCCTACAGTGTTAGCTGGAAGTTGGTTGCATTTAAAGTGGTGGGCCATACAAGATGAGTTATTTCTGTGTACTGCTTGACATGATTCCCTTGGATGGCTTTCACAGATTACAATGATATTTAATTGAATTCTTTTTTAATGCTATATTGTTCTATAAGCAAGGAAGACAAGGTGCATAAAGGGTCATGTGTAGCAAGTATATTTTTTATAGCCTGTTGGTCGGCGTATTAATATATGTACTTTGAAATTGGTTTGCATAGTTGTTGTTCGATAGAGTTTTCTTCATGCATAGTGCGGTTGGCTCTGTTGTGTTGCTATTTTTTCCATAATCAATTCAAGTCGGACGAGGGTTGTTTCAGAGACTGTATAGGCTGAAAAAAATGAAAGATGAATAAGGAGAGAAGGTATTTTGTTTTGATGTTGTGTTGCTGTTTGATAGAGGTTTCTTTGTGAAAGGTGCAATTGCTTTCACTGTGTTGTTGGTTTTTCCAGGGGCAAGTTAAGTGGGTTGGGGAATATTACATAGACTATGTAATATGAAGGTAGTAAAAGGTGAGTGAGGAGAAAGGGTCTGCTATTTTGAGGTTGTATTGTTTTTTTTTTCTTAGGGTTGCTTAATGGGTTTATTTACTATGTCATATGTTATTGTTCAGAGAGATGAAGTTGTTCTAGATTTGCGAGTGTTGGAAGTGGCGAGTTCCAAGAGTTCTAATTATGTGGTTTTGGAGATGTGTGTTAGAGTGTAATAAATCTTGTGCATTGTATGCCATATGCCAGGGAAAATTAGGTCTTGATTGTTATTTTTTGTTTCCATGTTGTAGACTTGTATTTTTAATTTTGTTTTGCAGTTGATTGATGCTATGAAGATGGTGTGGGTGTTAAGTTGGGGAGCAGTGCATTATTTTTCATGTGATGTAGAGCAATGTTTTTTTTAGGTTGGTGAGTTGCGTTGTCTTGCATCTGTTCTATTTTTTGTTGGGGGTTTGATTGTAGTTTAGGCATATATAGTTCAGAAAAAACAACCATTGTGTAGTTTGCATGGAGGATTTTTCTATGAACATATGGCACTTCTTGATGGGACTATGTATTGAGCATCTTGCCAATGGTATGTGAGTATCGCTGACACATGAAACAATGTATATTTTCAATGCTTGTGCGAACAATTAGGTCTTGATTATTATTTAGCGTTTCCCTATTCCCGACTTGTATTTTTCACCATTTTTTTGCAGTTGATTAATGCTATGGAGATAGTGCAGGTATAAAGTTAGTGAGCAATGCATTATTTTTCATGTGTTATAGATCAATGTTTTTTTTTAGGTTGGTGCATTTTGTTGTGTTCGACCTATTTTATTTTTGTTGGGGGTTTGATTGTAATATAGGCATATATGGTAAAAAAATATGGGCATTTTGCAGTTTTCCCAAAGGATTTTGCTATGCATAAATGGCGACACTTTGCGCGGATATGTCTTGTGCGTCTCAACAATAGAAGATTCATATCCTTGACACATCGAGTACTGTGTATTTTCAATGCTTGTGTGAAGAATACATGCCAGGTATGGTCATGCATCTGCACGATGAATTGTGATAGCAGATGTAATTTGAAAGATATTCCAGGGATTTGTGACAGGTTAATTTTCACTGATTTGAAAGAAAATGGAAGTCATTTAGAGATTTTGTGTTGTGTGAGACACATAGTTGTGTGGAGGTAAAATGGGCAAGAAAAATGTCTTTTACACATATCGAATACTTTTCGAATAGAAATAACCATAATAAAAACCGTCAAGAAGTTTACAGATCAACAACACATTTTCTTAGCATTTCTTCTAGATGTGTCGTGTTTGTTCCTAAATGGTAGCAAATCAATTTATTATAAACCAATGATGTATTTTTCAAATTACATAACTTGTCACAATGACAGATGTAAAACTATTGGAAATGTTGAGTTGCGGGAGGTTGATTTGTGCAGTTTCTCATCACAAGGCTTAGAAACACACTGTCTTAACTACGCGAAGTATAGTTGTGCAAAATGCATGGGGATTGTAGAATTTTGATGCTCACGCTAATAATTCATGCAACTTATGGTCTGGCATTAGCAGAGTTGGTTACATAGAGACTTGTGCAATTGACAAAGCAATGTCATTAACAATTCCACACGAAGTTGGTAGTTTGTCTATTTGACAATTGGTCTATATTCAAATTGTGTGTGGAGAGTTGGTACGTCTTCCATTTCCACATTGACGTAGTTCAACATCTGGAATCCTACTTGATATTTTATGCTCTATACATAATATAGTTACTTGATTTCATTCATATTTGCATTGGCATTGTTGTAGTGTTTAAGAAAACCGGTTTTCTCTTATCAGCCGTATCGTTGCATCAAATGGTTGAATGAGATATTCCTGATGTCCATCATATACATAATGTTTTTTTTGTTTTTTTTTTTGCATATTGTACAAATATAAATGGGTTGCTTAATTTTCATTGTGTCAAGGCCACCATTAGGATTGACATTAGACAATATTTCTTTTACACGTATATCGACTACCTTTCGAATAAAAATAACAATAATAAAAAATCATCGAGCAATGTACAGATAAGAAACACTTTTTCTTTGTAGTACTTCTAGATGGAAGTTGTTTCTTCTTGGATAAGAGAAAATCAATTTACGATAAATGAGACATCTATATTGCAAACTGTGTCACTTGTGACACTCAATGATGTAAAACTATTGGAAATGCATAAGTGTGAAAGTGAAACAACGAGGGATAGTGCTCGGTGCAGGTTCTCCGCACAAGGATTAAAAAGTAGATTGTCTTAAGTGTACCAAGTATAGCTATGAAAATATGGCACTGGTTTTCCAACTTCAAAAGTGGGAAAGTAAGAAGGCTCATGACAAGAATATTGTTCAAATAGCTCTCATACCTAAAATTATGATAAAGCGAAGAGCAAGATGGAAATTTGCTAAAATGTATTTTACACATATCATACACTTTTCGAGTAGCAATAGCGATAATAAAAACCATCAAGAAGTTTACAAATAGAGAGCATATTTGCTTGGAACTGATTCTATATGTGTCACGTTTTCTCATGAATGGGAGAAAATCAATTTATTATAAATTAGTGATATATTTTGAAAATTACATCACTTGTCACAATGATGTATGTGAAACTATTGGAAACACTGAGGTGCACGAGAGTCACCTATGCATGTTCTCATCACAAGGCTTATAGATAGACCGTGTTAAATACACCAATTATAGTTGTGCAAGGCACAAGAGGATTGTATACTTTTGACGCTTGAGTTATAATTCATGCAAGTTATGGTCTATCATTAGCATAGTTGGTTGCATGGAAACTTGTGCAATTGACTGCTCCGAATTTATGAGCGCAATGAAATGAATAACATAATGAATATAATAACACAGACATACAAATAAAAACAATAAATATCTAGTGAACAATAACTTCTATTGAATAAATAAAATAGGTTGAAACTGTAAAACTGCAGAACTGAAAAGAACTTGCTTGAATGGTGGTAGCTATCCCTGAGAAGAGATGTGGCTGCTATGTGCATTTGTCCGATAAAAATGATTACAATGAGGCTCCAAAGGCCTTTTAAACATTACTCATGAATTCCAAAACCATATACATTAAAAAACCTAACCCCAGGAAATGAAATGCCAAAAGTTATGTGGGCCCCGATGGGTAAGTTGGTATCTCAACTTCTCGGGGTCGTAACTTTTGCATACGACCTCCATTTTAGGCGCATGATAGCCCATTGGAAAGGTATTTTTGAGAAATACACATTATGCCACCAAACTCTGACTATGTCTATAGTTTCACTGTGGCAAGCCAAACAAATACTGTTTAGGGCCCCAAAACGGCCCTGGAAGTACATAAAGATGTACTGACATGAAAACTCCCAAAATAAGCCAGTTGGATCAGGTGGGTGGCCACCAATCTCCATATGGCAGCTGTGTAGAAATTCAAGCAACCCCGAAAGTGAGAACCCACAATTAAAAATAATTACAGAAGAACGTGTTGAACTAAAACTATCAAAAGGAGCCAGTTGGAATAGGTGGGTGGCCACCAATATCCACTTGGATCATTGACAAATAAATGTCATTAGGAGTTCGACATAGGTGTATGCTACAAAGAGTTGGTGCTTTGTCTATTTAGTAATTGGTCTATAGTCAAATTTTGTGCAGAGAGATGATATGTCTTCCCTTTTTGCACTGCATCATTTCTACATCTGGCATCATGTTTCATAGTTTGTGCTCTATGTGTAGTATAGTTACTTGGTTTCATTCATATTTGCATTGGAATTGGTATAATGTTTAAGCAAACTAATTCTCTTTTATCAATTGTTTTGCTGGATCAAATGGTTGAATGAGACATATGGCTAGAACAACCATTACTATGTATTTTCACTAGTTGTGCAGAGAATTCATGTCCATTATTGTTTTGTATTTTGGCATATGTTGTTGAAAAAGGTCTGTCCAACATTGAAAGTGGACAAGTGAATAAGGCTTTCGACTAGGAATTTTCTGAAAGAAAAATTAGTCGCATAACTGTAATTATGCCAAAGCGAAGAGCAAGTTGCGAATAGGATATAATGTCTTTTAGACATACATCAGCTAAACAATCCAACATTGTACAAGTAAGCATTGAATTTGCTTGGAACTATTTCTAGATGAGTCTCGTTCCTTCCGAACATAGTGCCAATGAAATTATAATAGGTCAATGATATAATTTGTGAATTGCATCACTTTTTACAATGACGGATGAAATAGTATTGGAAATACGAAATTGCAGAAGTATATCAAGGCGTTTGGATCTACTATGCCAGTCCTCCTCACAAGGATTCAAAATAGAGGGTCTAAAGTACACCGAGTATACATGTGCGAATTGGATGGGGATTCAAAATAGACTGGGCAAATGCTTGTTTATTTTTCTATTTTCAGTTCATATGCAAGATTCTAGATTTTGGAGGCTTGTGCTGAGAATTCATGTCACTTATGGTTTGGAATTTGCAAAGTTGGTTGCATAAAGACTTGTATGATTTGTAGAGAAATGCCATCATTTCTTTCACATAGGTGTATATTGCACAGAGGCGATGCTTTGTGTATTTAGCACTTGGTGTATATTTGAGTCTTGTACGGAGAAGGGTTGTGTATGTTCTTCATGCACTACCACAATTTTTCATCTCGCATCATGTTTGATAGTGTGAGATCTATGCATAATACAATTACTTGGTATATTCAATTTGACAATTCCATTTTCTTTGCAGTGGTTCTATATGCGCAATGTTTTTTGGTAGATCAGAGCAAATCAATTTACCATAATTAAATGAGATATATTGCAAATTACATTTCCTATCACAATGAGGGATGAAAAACTATTGGAAGTGTGGAGGTGTGGCAATGCAACAACCTACCCCGTGTGTGTTTATTGCAAAAGGCTTAAAAATATATTGTCTTAGGTAGACCAAGTATAGGTATGAACATGTTGTGGTAGTCAGTGCAGGAATGTATTGGGAAGTTTGGTAGTGGCAATGGAATGTCACTAGCATAGTGAGTACTGTGTATTTTAAATACTTGTGCACATAATCCATGCGGCTTATTATTGTGCACTTTCGCAGCAGTTGCTGAAAAACCTTCATCCAAGCTCGAAAGTAGAAAAGTAAGAAGGATTTTGACTAGAAAAGTATACAAGACAAATAAATCATAGACCTGACATTACTTGAAAACCCACAACAAGATACGAGTATGCTAAATTGTCTTTTACACATATATTGTTTACATCATCGACTAGTTTACAGATAAGCATCACATTTTCTTCACGTTGACTCTAGATGCATCACCTCTCCTCCTAGTATGCCGCCTTTAAGATAGTGTGTGCTACATGCATAGTAAAATTACTTGGCTTTATTCAAAATTGCATTGGCATTGGTGTGGTGCTTAGGCAAAACCAATTCTGTTTTATCAGCTATGTTGCTGGATAAAATGGTTGAATGTAATATTCTTGATCTGCATCATACATGCAAAAAAAAAATGCTTCATTTTTATTT
>ML791453.1:95657-115726 GCA_009831015.1 Picea engelmannii
TGAATCAGTAATATAGAAATATAATCCTTTTTAACCATATAATCCAAGTGTTATATCAATGTAGCATTATCATCCAATAACTGCAGAGTAAATACGCAATGAACAAATGAACAATCATACACATACGCAGTACACTAGTGTTTTACGTGGAAACCCAAAGCGGGAGAAAACCACAAAATGTTTTTTCTTATATGTCTTGAAGAGTTGCATTCATTGGAAGCACCAACTTCCTTTGTTTTCCAGTTGCAACTGGAAGGAGTCTCCAACCCCCTATTTTCTCAGGTTACAACCTGAGGGAAGCTCCAACTCCCCAATTCTCTGGCTATAACTAGAAGGAGGTTACAACTGAAAGGTGGCCACAACCACCTTTCCTTGCCCCATCCAACCGCCCTGACGTATAAGTATAATGATGGAACCACTGCAACACTATCATTGTGAGATATAGTGCTATAAACCTGTACCAATCAACCTATACCAATAAGCTGAACCATGCATCAACCTATACCTCAACTTGTAATAAACCTGTACCAAAACAAGTGCATCAACCATGCACCAACCTGTATCAACCAACTTGTAATAAACATGTACCATTAAAAAGTGCATCAACCATGCACCAACCTATACCTCAACCTATACCATGAACAAGTGCATCAATCATGCACCAAACCTGTACAAATAACATGTCACAACAACCTGTCCAAACAACCTATCACAAAAACCTATCTCATAAATATTATCAACCAAATTTTATCTACTCACCAAGATCAATCACCAAGACAACTCTCAAATATGTGCATCAACCAATCAAAACACAAAAACTCATAATCATGACCAAGATCAATATGTGCTTCTAATAATATACCAATACAAGTATGCTACATCATCCATAAACCATGTGTCAACAATACTAATAACAAGTGCCTCCAACCATGCACCAAGTATGTACCAATCATGTATCAACTACTCATCAACTATGACTCATCAAGATGTACCAACATCATCAACTATACACCTCATGTATGTGCCAACTCATCAACTACTTGTCTCAACCATGTACTCAACATGTACCTCAACCAAAATCCCTCATAAATTTCATCATTCAAATATGATTTGTAACTATGCAATAGGCCTGGTGTATATGATCACATACCTGCAAACCTTCCTTAACTTTAACAACAAGAGACTAGCATTTTCATCAAACTTTTCTTTAGTCTCACATGACTAGTTTTGGATTAGTCAACAACCCTAACTTGAAATAATCATAACTATGTACATGTAATGAATAAAAATCTGAAAATTATACACAATATTCTTCAGTGTGTTTTATGCAATTCCTCTAGGTGTCACTACTTGGAACCTCTCAGAAAAGGATTTATAGAAAAAATGGCATACCTTGCTAAATTCTGGCTTATTCTAGAGAACAACCTTATAGAGCGTTCCCCGCACAGAATGTTTTTTGAATCGATCTAAAAATTTTACATAGCATACTACAGACTGTACTCTAACCAACACATTTGGTCTTACTGAATTTGGATCTGTTATGAATAATTTATGACATTTTTACCTGAAACACCCGTTTTAGGCTAGTTTCAGGACTAGCCACAAACCCTATTTTCCACGAAGTGTAACTCCAAAAATACAACGACCCACAAGATGAATTTTTTACCACAGATACTTGGATATGTTTCCTCAATTTCATAGCAATTTCACAGTCTGAATCATTCTAGAAAAAAAGTTATTTTGAAAATGGTGAGATGACCTATAAATAACATACCTTAGAAAGCATCACCAAAAGAATTTATCCTCCCTTGAATTCCAACCTTATTTTCTTCACTTTCCCTCTGAAATTTGGCTTAGATATACTTTGGTTACCTCAGTCACCTATAGATATTCAATATTCTCAAGTGTGATATAAAATGAGAGAGCCTTGCCTCTTATTTATACTCTCCATCTTCTAGGTCACTTAACCTATTTCTAGGTCACTTAACCCATTTCTAGGTGACTTAACCTATTTCTAGGTCACTTAACTTATTTCTAGGTCACTTAACCTATTTTCCTCATTTTTAGGGTTAACCACTTTCCATCATTAGAAATTTATCCATTACTTTATCATTTAAATATTCCTCTTTGACTTTGTCACCTCACTTTATCATTTAAATAATATTCTTTGATTTTGTCACTTCACTTTATTATTTAAATAATCCTTGTTGACTTTGTCACTTTAATTTATCATTTAAATAATAATTTCTTCTTTGCAAGATCTTTGACTTCTTTGACCTTTTGGGGCTTCAAGCCAACATATGAGGGTGCTCCAACTTCATAAGGCCATAACTCTTCAAACCGTGAGGAGTTATGTGATGTTCCACATACCACCAGAAATGGCATGACATTTACTATCCATCTAGAATAGTCTTACCTGCGAATATATCAAAACGCATACCATTATCCATCAAACAAACTTGGGTCGATTACCCAAACCTGGGTTCTCCAACTTCTCATGGCATAACTCTCTAACCGTGAGGAGTTATGTGACGTTCCACATACCACCAGAAATGGAATGACATGTACTATCCATATATAATAGTATCACCTTCAAATATATTAAAACACATACCATTATACATGAAACAACCTTGGGTTCGTTACCCAAACCTTTGTGCTATCAGAATTTGCTACCAGACTTTCTCCAATGGTTGACATCAATCACTAAGGGTTGACATCAATATACAATATCACTCTCCAATGGTTGACATCAATGACAACCAACAATCCATACCAACTATCCATCAACCTAAGCCAACTGTTTGACAGACGTGGTGTACATTTGTCCAAGCTGATGACGTCTCGTTTCTTTGGCTTCATTTGGATAAGAAAAGTGTGGGTGTGATCCATCATGTATTCTAGTAATTGAAGCAATAGTTTGTACAACTCTTGCAGCTATAAATTTGTCCAGTTATTGGAGAAATTACAAATCCCAGGGACGGTGTCACTCTCGCAACAGACATGCCCAATGTCTCCTTGTTGTATGTATCCACTTAATTGATAGAAAAGAAATGAAGGACAATTGAAACCGATGGAGGGGCCAGTCCACAAAATGCATATGTTGTGTTCAACAAAGGTTTTGATCCATAACAATATGCAAAGTAGATGATAACAAAGAGAGATGGCGAACTGCAGGAGCTTCGAAGCAAAGTTCAAGCAACTATTTGGCAAGGCCAATAATCTTGATCATCAACTATACATTGGATCCCCTTCCCAACAATTTCCTTCTCAGTGCAAGTCGACGATACAATGATATTGCAAGACTACAAACAATATGCATGGAATATTGCCTTAGTAAATTACATGTGTCCTAAGAGAAGCCATGGATGCGGGGACTTTGCAGTTGAAATATAATTCCTGGAATAAATAGACCAGATAACTAAGTGGCTGGTAACACTTCTCAATTGAAACCTAATGGGAGCTATGTTCGTGCAAAAATGTGAATTCACTGGGAATACTATGGCCCTGGAAAGTGGTATAAATAGTTCAAAAGACAACCAAGAATTGTCGTAGTGATGGTCCTATTTTCAGGCCAATTCTATGTGTTAGTGGTCCTGTGCTGATACATTGCAATTCAGATCTAGGTTCACTTGATCCTATACGCAGTGCCAATGATTCATCGTACTCCCAATGGCCTTTGTACACTGTCGAGTGATAACTATTTGGATGTTCCGCACATGTGTGATCTGGCTATATTGGATTGCTTGACTCTTCGATAATGAGAAAGGATCTATGGTAATTATGTTTCCCATGCGAGGTGTCATCGTTTCCAGTGTCCTATGTATTGTCCATGACTTGTTGTATAATATGGTATGTGCAAATTTTCTAACCTGTCAGGTTATCTTGTAAATAGATAGGTAGAGAAGCTTTTGACAACAAGTTTTATGAGATATGGTTACATCTTGAGTTAGTGCATCATTTGCATAGGCGATGTGGATAGTGTCAATACCATTAATCAATTTACAATACTTGTCACTTGGCAACTTCGTCCAATTTAATTTCCATGTCATGTTGTTCAAGTTTAGCAAGGAAATTTGACCACGGTCCTCTCTAAATTGTCATTTAAGCAAGACTTTTACTAGAATATGTGTTGCATCTAATATTAGCACAACAATGTTATTTTTTTTTTCTATCTACTACATATTTATTTCTTTAAATGAATTTTGATAAAATTGAAAATTATCAATAATGCATTACTAACATTGTATTGCTTTAAGGCCATATGTGTATGGTGTATTTATTAACATTCGCTTAGTAAATATGAGTTAGTCACGAAATACATGAAATGATCAATAGAAAGAATTATGTATTTATTGACATTTGCTTTGAAAACCTGGGTTAGTGACAAAACACAAGGAGTGATTAATAGAAAGCATCGAAAACTTGATAAACGACCAAAACATTTACTTCGCACAAGTTCTAATTAACCTTTGTTCTTTGGAAAACCAAACTTCCATAAATCACTCAGTCATCGTGCAAATTACCTAGCTATTCGAGTGAATGTCTGTTAGAGTTCCATACGATCATGCAATCATTGTCTCGTTGATTGCTAATTGTTGGTGCATTTCAGTTGTTGGATCTAACTCGAAGTGTTGTGAAAATGCATATAGATATTCTAGAAGATTAGTACAATTTTGTCCCAATGGACAGTCCTATGTGTCAATTTTCATAACAAAGTCTGTTACACTTGGGAAATCTTTTCCCTTTGTAGGGATTTTGGCAGTTTAATTTTGTAAACGTCATTAACAATTTTGCAATGCTATGTGTCATGTTGTGTGAAATGTCATTTTGTGACTTGCATAGTTAATTTGAATTTGTCCTATGAAAAAAAATGAAAGACGTCCATATGTCAAATTAAACATAGTATAAAATATATTGTATGTGTTATGCATTCATGTATTTGTTATTGCAAAGCAAGAGAAGTTGGACAAGCCAAGGAAGTATTAGTATTGGTGCATCGTAAACATATTCCCAACAACAAAGCCACAGGTGAATTCCTATAAGATATTTTTTGTTTGCACGTTGTGATAACATGGCGAGCTAATAACGTTAGACACTTATGAAATTTGCAAATTTCTATAGTCATTTTAGGAGAAATAGGTATACCTGCAATTGAAGTGATTAATGTTGGGAAGTCAAGTGTCACAGGAAGAGGTGAAGAAACTATCCATGCAGAACAAGACCAATTGGAAATGTATGTATATAAACCTATGCATTTTGCAACTCGACAAGAAATACAATGAAACTGTTTTTCATATTCTTCACTTTTTGCAATTGCAATTCCATTATGCAGCTCTACAACTTTGAATATTGTCTCAATAGAGGATCTGAATAATCGCAGAATTGGAGAGGTATTTGTTGGAGATGTGATGGTTGTTTACAACATATATTTGGATAAATAAAATAGGTCATGCAAAATCTTGCATGATGACAGTTACATTGACTATTCATGCACACCTCATTGAAAGGAAGGAGAAAAAAAATGTTCACGGGGCTGGAATATCTATTACAAATTTCAAGATTCTACCAAAAAGTGGCTATGACCGTGGTGTTTTTTATCGTGTTATATCGATACTTGAATCAAGTGTCATTGAGATAGTATCTCCAACCTACAAAGAATAAAATTTCATACCAGACACAACAATCAAGCAATTTGCAAGTAATACAAACATGTATCCAATCGACATTATTGAAGTTGTTGTGATGCTTGCTATGAAAGTTGGATTGAAGTAGAATTTGCATATAAAATATGGAAACACAGAGGATGAAAAAGAAACAATGTGATTTTTTATTGTCAATTTTTTTTTATTGATATGTTTTTATATCATAGATGTAGCCATATGAAAACTACAATATTTATGTATCAACTGCAATTGTTATTGTAAGTATAGATTGGAAACTATATCTACAAATCTCGTGTACACGACTATTTGAAAACATATTCATCTATATATATATATATATATATATATTCAACTCCATTTGAACCTATTTTTGCAATTTGCAACTCTCCCGCAGGGGCATCTACTTTAATAAAAATTGCAATGTTTGACTGTGTAAGATGTAATAAGATATGCCATTTTGTATATAAATATTTCCTAATTTTTGTTATATGTACAATCCACAACAGTAATGTGAAATGCATTGCGAGGGAACCTATATTGTAGGAATTGCTTCCTGGCCTAATAGAAATGCAATAAGAAACATATTTGCAAAAGAAGCTTAAAACAATTTATATGTTGCGTGAATTTCAAGAACATGCAAAATTTACCTTAAATGAAGACAATGCCATGCTACATGTGGGATAGATATTGAATGAGGACAGTGCCATCGTGCATCTGCAATGACTTCTATCTATTTCTTTTGGATTTCTTTGTACATATACTATAACTATAATCTAGTTATTATTTTTTACAAGGACAAAAATGTTGATGCATAATGTCATATACATCGTATATACATATTTCCTTTGTAGTTATTGAAAACCAACAATAGCGTATGCATTGAGTCGATTTTTTTTGTTGGACATTGTTGGCATTGCAATGTCGAGCTATTGCATTCTTTGCAATTCAATTATGTCATTATTTTGATGCGCATTGAACTAGATGTTCACATGTTGTTGGTCATGTTACATTGCAACATTGATATATTGTTACAAAAGATAGATTGCAATTCGAGCAAATTTTACTATTTGATGCTTCGAGTATTGTTTATGTTATGGAATCTATAATGAAACCTTGATATCTTTAGCGAATTTGGTGTTGTTTGGAAATGCAATATGAATCTCTGTTGTCGGTGTCAGAAATTGCCGCTAAAAACAATTTCGTGCTATCCTTGTACAAGAAATGAGAATTACATATGTTCTTCTTATAGATATTGTTATGCATTTGTATATTTCCCTACTTCTTTGAATTGAATTTTTTACATTTTTCATCTAGTGCAACCAAGAAAAGAACATGTGACAAAGGTTTTGCATAAAAATCAACTTGGGCATTTTGATGCTTTTTATATTGAGAAGTAAAAAAAAAATTGTGTCAAATGTGGTTTGTTAGGTGGGCGAGACTAGGTCTCTAAAATAACCTCATTTATCAATTATAATGTCCAAGGGAATCATAGGTGCAATTTCAATTGATTTAAGAAACTTGGTTTCACTGAATAATATTTCTATTTCTTTGGTGTCTGTAATAGATGTCTCATAGACAAACACTAACAATAATATTCTAATTGGCCTATACATAATCAAATGCAATCAAACTCCAATAAAAAAACATTGTTATGTTGCTGCATTAAACAAGCTATTGAACATGAAACTTAGTAAATTGCAGACGTTTTAACTAAAATCTATATATGGAAAAAAATTGTGCACAAGTTTTTCACTTGTATACAATGATTTCAAATTTCACAAAAGTACAAAAATATTCAATATCATTTTCCCCCATTCTTCCTCGAGACAAAATTTATGTTTCTAAATGTTTTTTCCATGGGTTTCCAACAATTGTTTTCTTCCACTATTTCAATGCACTATAAACTGTTGCAGTTGCAATAATATAGGTACCATAGTTGATTGCTTTTCCATCTTATTTGTTTCATTCCATTGCAAAAAAAAAAAATAGCATTGTGTCCCTTCTAGGATGTCAAAACAAACAATTTATATTGTTATGTGCGACTCCAGTAACTTGTATGAGATGACTAGATGAATGGAACTGAAAACTACTAGAAACTACAATAGCTTCTATTGGTTAACATTACAATGAATCCTAAATGTACACATATAGCTAATCAATTAAAATGCAACTTCCACTGGGTTCATTGGATTGCAAATAGATTTCATTTTGCAAATATCCCAATTACAAGGAGTGTGGAAGCACGAGAGTGCAGTGCAATGACTTGTTTGATATCTCAACATGGTTCTTAAAATATAGAATAAATGTCCTCTTAACGGGGATACACATGTGTGAAATGCGAGAATGATGAATATATGGGTACATGGAATCTAGCAATGCGTGGGTGTGCATATGTGCATTGTAGACATAGAAACTACAAATACAATGTGCTCTTGCAAGAACTTGAGACATATGTGCATATTGCACTAGGATTGGACATATGGATTTGTGCATTGTAAAGATAAGGCCATTTTAAAAGCCTACATGAAACCTGACAAATTTCAAGTGAAAACATATCTTATTTGGATACTTTCGAACAAAAGGAAGTTTTTTGGTCATCATAGTTCATGTACCCATTACTGTAATACAAAACTCTAAATGCAAATCTTGTGTCAAATTCTTCTATAAATCTAATATTTATCTAGAATTCCTTAGCCGAAATCCTTTTTTACTAAGATATTTTTTGAGGTTGTGTGAAACCCCTTTCTGTGACAATGTATTTGTGCTCCGTCTACGTGTATCTGTTGCACATTGCCACTAGCATATGCTTAACAAAATGCTTTTTTAGCTATATACGTATTATAAAAATAAGAATATAAAGTGAAAAAAATGGTTTTATGCAGACATTTAACTTAGAATATATTGTTAAACATATATATCTTCCCAACGAAAACATCTACAACACAAACATAGAGTCCTCACAGACCTTTGAATTTTTTTAATATACTCCTATACAAATAGTTAAAAGATTAATAATCATTTGTTAATTTAAAAAAGTTTAATTAGTAGTGTGTGCGAAGAAAGTTAATTATACATCTTCAACACAAACTTATGGTCCACACACATATAACTTCTACACCTCCACACATGTATATCCCTGCATAGCGAGCACTTAGTCAAATGGTTATCGATGTTGTCAATAACATAATATTATTACACATGCATATTGCTAACAAAATGATTTTTATGTACATACGCAGACTAAGAATAAAATTTAATTATTAATTTAATAAAATATAATTATACACCTCTAGTACAAACATACAGTCCGCATAGATATAGCTTCTGCACCTCTGCATAATTACTAAATAAAATACATAGAAAATGAAGTAGTGAATTTTTTAGGTGGTTGAAATTCACATAAATAATAGAACTTGTGGCTAAAGTCTATAACATAATATTTCATAATGATATCTTTTAGTTCATGTAAAAAGGATTTTCTAAACTTTTTTATATAATCCTATATAGATAATTAAAACATCAATAATTATTTATTAATTTAATAAAAAGTTAATTATTGTTTTTTAATAAAACTTAATTATATATCTTTATCACAATAAACACTTAGTAAATAAAACACATCCATTTGAGACTGGCACATCGGAAATTAGAGACTCATACATGCACCTCTCTGCACCTGTACATGCACCAATTCCAACCATCCACTACAACTATATAGTTAAATTTCTTATTAAATTCTCATGCATGCACCCGAGATGCACTCGTTCCAACCATTAGTCACAACTGCATAATTAAATTGCTTATTAAATTTTGGTCGTCAACGTCTCACTCAATCTAGGGATGTCACAATTTGGCCTTTGCAATCATTGGCCATGATGGATTTTGACAACCAACCTAATTTGCATGATAACCAATTATTTTATGGTAGATATATTTGCTTAGATTTATGAAAGAAAACAAAGGATATTAAGAAACTGTGTAAAGTAAATGTCCAGTCAGAACTGTGGATTATGGTAAGCAACTCAATTTGCATGATAACCAAGCCATTTATGGTAGGTATATTTGGTGAGATTTGTGAAAACAATGGAGGCTAGTAAGCAATTGTGCGAAGTAAATGTCGCATATTTCTATGAGTTGTCCAATGCCTTCTATTGACCATTACACACATCAGTAACTAAGTCAACAATGAAAATAACATGTTACTAAATATGTCTTATGCACTTGGATTTTGAAGAAATTCCACCTTCATAATGTATTATTAATAACATTCACATATATCAAAGTGCATTTAAAGTAACACACGTATAGAAAATAAAACTTACAGAAATTCGATAGACAAATTCAGTTACTAATCTTAAAGAATATGACATGGAGATTATCTTCGTATAAACTTTCAGCTGACAAGGATTGTAAATTGATAACGGGTATTGAAGTTGTGAACATCCGCCATCCAGAATATGT
The DNA here is from genome assembly GCA_009831015.1 of Picea engelmannii. Taxonomy (NCBI): domain Eukaryota; kingdom Viridiplantae; phylum Streptophyta; class Pinopsida; order Pinales; family Pinaceae; genus Picea; species Picea engelmannii. The sequence goes on from ML791453.1 coordinate 105,785, forward strand.
ACTAATTCAAGATGTAACGACATCCCACAAAACTTCCTATCAAAAAGCCTCTTTACTTAGCGATTTTATACCATGCACCGATTATTTTGCTAATATCTTATCTCCACATATGGCACATGCATATGTTCCACATTTGACGTCCTCTGCATGTCCGATACCTTTCCATTATCGATTCTGGAAATGGATGTAACTTGCGCTAAAACATAATCTTTTATGATAATTTGATTTGCACCAACTCATGAAGAAGGTGTGGCGATCATATATAATGCAAATTAAATGTCGCATTGTTCTATGCACTGCTTAGTGGTTTCTAATTATGATTACTCGTCCTCCAAAAATAGTTCATATGTGTGCAAAGGACATCCTAGTAAATATGTGACATGCAATTATCTTTAAAGAAAATGGGCCTCAAAAATCTATCATTGAATTTAACCTTGACCTATGCGAGGTCGAATTAAAAAACAATCATATGGAAAATAGAAAGAAAACCCAACCATTTTGCGATGATATTGTAAAATCACTAGCTAGAGACAACAAGAATTTCCACAGGTCTATTTACTACGAGTGGTTCTTGAGAAAGAGTGTAGAAGAAAACCAAATAGACAAACTCTAGAACACAAGACTTGAAATTTTTGGATGTGTACCTAAAGTTTTTTATTGCAAGGAACTCATATCCTGGTGTGCTCGAAGATTTGATTGTAGGACAAGAATGATAAAGGTCACAAAAAAAGGAAAAAATCGAGTCCTTCTTACTTCGAAGGTATTCGACAAAATGCTTCATCTTTCTACTGCAGATAAAAAATTCAATCTTGTGGAAGTAGGCACGTTTCTAGAGTCCTAGGAAGGCAGTGTCGATATTTTGAGATAATTTATACTATCATAAGAAAATATTTCGAGCAACCTTTCAGCAATTGGCATAAATTTGTTGCAAGAGCCATACCGAGACTTTTCGTGGTTGTTCGTGCGTGAAGCTAGGAAGCAGTCAAATTCACACATACCCAGGTCAACATTGTATGCATTGTACTTTACCTTCCAGAGGGATGCCATGTTTGACTGGGAACATGTGATATCATATGAAATTTGCTTTCAATTAGGAAATTACCTAAGGGTTCAATTTTTTTATATGACTACATATCTGGTGTTCACACTTGTTTATTGCAATGTATTTTATAGTATCCTTGTTAAAGCGAATGTAAATACACAAAAGGAACCAGTCCAATTCTGGCACTTGGGGCTATCTAAATGTAAAGCAAGATTCAATTTTTATATTGTTCAAGATGGTTTTGTTAAATAATTCAGACACATGTTGGTTGGGACAAAGCCCAGGAGAATAACTTAGGAAGCTAGGAAATTTCTGAACGGGAATGGAATTTTCATTCAAGATCAAAATCATACATACATCTGATTGTATGGTTTCCAGGAAAATCCCTTTCTATCGCTTATGTTTTTCTGCGATAGATATTTTTTCGTTGAAGTTCACCGCCAGTATAAAACTTGGTGCATTACATTTGAAAAGAAAATAATAAAAAAAAACAATTCATTAAATTTAATTTTTGAGTTGGCGACACAATGGTCAAGCATTTGGCCCATCTGAAAGAAGTCTAAAAAACCTTAGTGCATTTGATCTAAAAGAAGAACAACCTCTAGTTGGTTTCAACCCCCAGGGTCTATTTTCCCAATACTTAAAATCCATAATGTGTAGTAATATGTTCACAATATTTGACGAGGAAAATGGTGACAATCCTTTCCCCAAAAAGGGCACTAGTGGATGCATCGAGGACTTGTGAATAGAAATAAGCTCAAATACCAAAAAGCAAGGAAAAACAAGACAAAGGGGGAAAAGAAACACCAATGTCTTGTCTTCCTCCAATCTCCAGACACGTAAGAGATCCTCCTCTGGCAAAAGAACACAACAACACAATCTAAATAAAAAAAGAGATTAATGACATGTGTGTTGGAGGTGATGGCAACGAGCAACCACACCATGTCAATCTTGAATGTGCACATGCATTGTCACAACAAAAAAGGAAACGTACCCAAAACATAGACAATTCCCAAGATTCAAGAAGCCTAGGAACTCTCAGAAGTCCAAGAGGTGTTGACATTATGGAAATCAATAGTACATAGCTACTCGGATGGGTAGCGCAAAGAATTGCAGAAAGTGAGCAACTTGCACAAGAGATTGCAAGAAAAGAACCAATGTTATTTGAGAAACACTCATTGACGTTGCACAAAACTCAGTACAACAAGAAGAAAAGGAAACTACACATAGATAAGGTTAGTCTAAAAAACATAAATATCATTCACATATCAAGTGATGACCTGGATGTTGCAGGATTTGGACCATCTGCAATCATGAAACTGCATCAATGCACATGAGATGCCCTTTTCAATTCGATTTCCAAACATGAGGTACAAACTATTAGATTTAAGAAGAGAATAAGTGAGCTTGAGGAGGAATTGTCTCTGAAGCCACTCTTTGCAAAGCGATTGGTCATACTGCCAGTAGAGCAAGCCCTTAAATTTATTCCCATAACCTCAAAGCCAATGACAAAAGCACTTCAATTGTTGATTGGAACTAGAGGCTATGTTGCTGAAAACATTAACATAAGACTGGACATAATCAGGTAGGCATGGGAGCTCAATATCACTCTACGTAATCTTTCAAAAAGGATTACAAATTTTACTGAACATTTTTGAAAATATTTGGAGCATGATCAAGACTATTATCAAAATGAGGTAAGTACTTTCGTCGCATGAGTCACTAGTATGAATGAGTATCAAAGAAGCCATAAATTGATGCCCTAAAATGAAAGGATAAACCAAATAAAGGTAGGTTGGGAAGCATGACAAAATGTAGTGAAAGGTGAAATAGTTGCTTTCTAAAACATCTATTGAAAAAAAGAAAATTCCAGTTTAAAAGAAATTGGTATTGTTAAGGAGCTACATGGCCCAAATTTTTTCAGGAATTCAACCATAATTTGACAAAATAAGAGTTTCATACTGAATTAGCCACAATGAAAACTAGATTGGCTAATGACTTTGACAGTCTCATGGAATTTGATGATGAGGAACTGAAACAATGGCTTGTTACAATTTTCAACGACAACAAAGACCATTCCTCAGTCATCGACCAAGTCCAGCTAGAATGCAGAAAAGTGGAAGAGCAAATTTTCATTCTTCATGTTAACCAAGAAATAACCATCGGGCCAATCAAAGGATGCATTGATGACTAGATCAAGAAGGCCTTGGAATAAATTTACGTCTGAGAATAAGCATTAGAGACAGTTCAAGAGAAGTCCAACTAAACAACCCCTATAAAGCAAGTTTCATATGTACAATAGACAAATAAGAGCAACACACAACTTTCTTCTTGCTAACTAGTCAAGCAAGCATTTCATCTGCTTTTTTTCTTCTTATTTTTCATCGCTCTGTAATGTCCTGAAATTTCTTCTTCTATGTTTTTTCATAACCTAACAACCTTTTCTAACTGTGTCTTTCTTTGTTCTAGGTCTTTCTTATATTTTATGGTCCGCGGGGGCCCCAATCCTAGTCCGTTTGGACAAACGATTTTACTTTTTATAGATATTATTTGAAATACAATTGTATATTCTTTGAACTTGCTCAGTGACTATTTTGGAATTTACAGAGATTATTGAAAAAACAATTGTATATTTTTTTACCTTGCCAAGATATTGTTTTGGCACAAATAGATGTTTATTTTCTAGACTTTTACTCTCAGACATAATTTCCAAGTCTGCGTTCACTGTCAATGATTTTTTAGTGGAATATCATGTTTTGTTCCATGCATGCATAACAATTGACTTTCATTCTCATAGTTGATATTTTGAACTCTATGCTAAGCTTAGTAAATTTGGTTTAATATAGTAACTAGTCTATTAAATAGTGCAAGGTGGTTTCTCAGGCATTTCATTGCTTGTTAAATCTGTGTTGTTTATTTAGTTACATAACACTCATGTTTATGTATATTATTAATGGATATTTGAAAATTGTTCTTATATAAACATTATTCTTAATATTTTTAATTGCTAGGTACTTAATTACTAACAATTTCACGGACGTTTAACTTTCTTTATATATATTATGTTTTATCTTCTTCTTAATATTTTTAACTAATATGTGCTCCATTACTAACAATTTAACAGACATTTAACTTTATTTATATAAATTACCCCTTATCTTATCTGTATTGGCTTAACCAACATAGTCGATTGTCAGGTATTGTTTTATTTCTGAAAATGATTAGAATTTATGGTTCTGGATTTGATTGTTTTAAGTTCAAAGTCTTTACCATTTTTTAATGAAATAACATGTTCTTTGCATACGTAGCAATAGACTTTCATTCCGCAAAATGATATTTTTGCGTCTATGTAATTCTTAGCAAACACTGTATCACATTGTAAAAACTCAATAACACAGTGCCAGGTCCTTTCTCATGACTTTATTTCCTTGTCTATGCTTAGTTAACCGAGTTTCTCCATTGTCAAGTTTTGTTTTAATTCCGAGCATGACTATACTATTTAGTTCTGGATTTAATTGTTACAAGTTAGAAGTTTGCACAACATATGTCTGTGCGGATTTCTGGGTGATATATTTGTCTGTACAATGTCTATGTGCAGAACAAATATCTGTCCCGTAGATATATATGTTTGACAATGTTTTTTTAGTTAAGCATATGCATGAAAGCATTTTGTGAACTATTAAAAGCACGCAGTTGCGAAGTGCAGTAGTAGGGATGATTAGTGATATTAATTGTCTACACAAGGTTTCAACTTAGACTAAGTCTTGGATGTCCAAAGCATATGCTTGTGTGGTCGTGTAGGGAATATGCTTTTCTTTCCACAATTTCAATGTGCACATACTTTGCATAGAAACATTTGGTTTGTATTATATTAGTTTTATTTTTATAACAAACATTGTCTTTTAAAATAAATACAAGCATCCAGACTGAGTGTTGCGAACTTAGAAAGTGAGATTGCCATAGATCAATTATTTATCATGCAAATTTCATCACTGATCAAGATCGACACTATTGAACAATTGGAAATGCCAACTTGCAAATTGCAAGAAACCACCAGGATGGGCGATGTGGATCACTAGCACAAGTGTCCATGCTAGATTCTGTTGATTGTACAATGCATATGCCACTGCGTACCACCAGAACATCTGGTTGTGCGGGAGATATGTGTGTGCCAAAGATATATCTCTGATGAATATATAACTCTGCAGATGATATATATCTCCAACACTTTACTTATTTACAATTTTTTCCCCTACATTGAACAATTTACCTTTTTTACTATTTTTTAACCAATTGTTTTCGCTACAAATATGTTATCACTGAAATTGCGATAAATGAGTTAGTTATCAACCAAATTATATTGTTGCTCAAAATCTAGCATACGAAGTTGTGAAGTGTGGTAGTGCAGGAAGATGGTTGTTAAGAATTATCCGCACAAGGGTTCAAATTACACTAGATCTTGGTTGTGCAAAAGATATGATTGTACAAATGTGGGGAGGATATATCTATTGATATGATGTATTTGTTCCCAACACATTATCTTTCTGGTAGATATATATGTTTAACAATATTTTTTTAGTTAAGCATATGCATAAATTTTTTTTGTGAACTATTAATTGCGAAGTGCAAGAGCACAAGAGCATGAGTGGTATCAATTATCCACACAAGGCTTAGAATTAGACATAGTCTTCATTGTGCAAACAATATGCACGTGAAAATGTGCAAATGATGTGCTTTGCTTTCCACAATTCTAATGTGAGCATAATTTGCATTGGTTCTTGTCGATCCTAATCTGCAAACACTTTACATTGTTTACGACATATGCTAATCTCCCTATTGATAATTTCCCTTATTAGTCCCTGCCATAAGCATCCGACTTTACAAATCAATTTTTTGTTCATCACAATTTTGTTCTTGCATTGATACAAAATTTCTAGCCTTTTTATATATTAAATTGGATCAATTTTTTTCTTGTTTCCTTCAGATTGGTCCTTCAAAAAAATATCTTGTGGCGGGACCGTCTCTGGAAATTTAGTAGGAAATTAAATTCCACATATTTAATAGATGGTGCAAACTTGTGCATGTATAGGTGAAAAACTGGTACATGTACGTGTGTGGAACCGATGCATGCAAGAGTCACAAAGTCGTGCATATACAAGTCCAAACAATATGTCTGCGCTAAAGATGAATAGTTACATTATATATATATATATATGCACAATCATATCCCTCCACAACTATACTACAGACATATAGTCCTCACAGATCTAACTTCCACACCTCTACACATGCATATCCTTGCACAAAGAACACCTAGTAAATAAAACACATCTTCAACAAAAACATGTAGTCCACACACATATAGCTTCTGACACTTCTGCACAGATATATCCCCACACAACAAACACTTAGTAAATAAAATACATAAAAAAAAATATAATTATTTATTACAACTCGTGCATCTAGTTTTGTTAATTTCATTGTCTTGTCTAATTCAAATTACAAAGCATATTTATTGTCATGTCTTATAATTATCTTCTTGCATAAATAATAATGTTATTGTTCTTTATTTTATGTATTGTTTAATTATCACATCTTGACAAAAAATATTATTTGTCTATGCATTTAATTAATTAATTAATTATATATATATATATTGTAAAGTTCACAGGAAAAATTCTATTATATTTTAAAAATATCATACAATTCAAAAATTATATATATATATATTGTAAAGTTCACAGGAAAAATTCTATTATATTTTAAAAATATCATACAATTCAAAAACCCTTGTTGCTCGCCTTCCACTCGGGAAACCAAACCAACAACAAAGGTAGATACCATCCAACCAAATATATTGTTTATGGAGAGTCAAAAAAACCTTAAAAACTAGATTTCTGTTGAAAGTACCATGCCTATATCTACAAAAAACTATCATTTTCAAAAAATAAAGATTGTTAGGGAACCCATTTCATGGGGCCGAGTTCCCCTTGCTTGAGGCCTAAGGGTGAGTCGGATGAGATTCTTGGTGCCTTGGAGGCTGATGACGAGATTCTTGAGGGAGGTGAACGAGGATATCTCGTACCATCAACTGGAGGCCATTGAGTGTAGTTGGACTGTGCTTTGAGCATCTTCTCTAGTCTGTATCATTTGTCCCATAAGCGTCTTGAGGTGCCAATAGAGTTTGACTTTCCTCCAATATCGAGTGTCCCTGCTCTTGGTGTGTCCAACATCTGGGACCTAGTGGATAGTGGTCTTAGTGAGTTATGTATCCGTAGTCATCGCTTGATCCTTGTTGATTGTGTCTTTTGCTTCATCCAGAGCTCTTTGGAATCATTGAGGGGTATTTTAAATGTAGTTTCTAGAGGCGTTAAATGCCTCTTGTTGGACGCGAGATTATGGTAACCCATCCTCTTGTCACCTTGAAGTGGAAGCTCCAGGGAGTCTCGAGCCACATCTATAACCATGAGGATATCCATGCCTAGGATCTATGGTATCTCTGATAAGGGCCTGAATTGAATGGTGGTACCATATTAAGAGAGGATTTCCAATAGATTTCTCACTACTGACGGAGGGGGACCAAAATTCTTGGGCCAGGCTCTCGAGCTGCAAATCTGACATCAAAATTTCACTAAGTGTTGCATCCCTTCTCTAAGGATAGGATCTCATCATCTGGGTGGATATCATAGGGATGTGAGTGAGTCTGGGTGTCCAGAGGATGCCCCAATACTCTCATTTATTTCTTTTTTCCCTCTGCTTTGTTGTCCCTGCCTTGAGCTTCCTCCTAAATCCTTCACCTCATGGGAGATCCTATGTTCCATGATTTCCTCATCCTCGGGATTGGGTGCCTTCATTAAATGCCTTAACTGTAGATGTTGGATGCCGATGTGAGAGGCTCGCCTTCCTTTTCTAGCTGGAATTCAAGTGTCGTTGACCCATTCCACTTGGTTTTGGTTCTTGTCCTTTTGGGTGAGTTGGAGAGAGGTCTCGATATTGTCTGTTTTGATCCCTCCCCCTGCGATAAATGTTGTCGAGGTTTTTCCATGGCACAGTCTTTTTGAATGTCATCCTTGTGGATAGCTGGAATCTAGGCACCATTCGATTGCCAGAGATTCCTTTGGGTGTCATGTTGGTCACACACATAAAGGGAGGTTTGATTTGTTAGGTCATTTATTATCCCCCCTCTGTCTTCATTCTTCCTTATCTCTTATTTAGAGAGGGGGTGTGCCTCTCTTGTTGGTAGAAGTCCCACCATTTTCTAGGGACGGTCATGTTTTCCCAGTCTGGAGGTCACTTAGGTGGAAAGTGTTGCTGTGGATACAAGGCACACCACATCTTTCCTCTTGGTGCTTGATCGCTTGTAAATTCAAGTCCTGCCTTTCCATAGTTGGGCTTCCACCTAGTTTATCCTTCTCTCGATCCCTCTCTGCTTTGGGGGAAATTTTGTTGTTGTTTCTCCTTATAGCTTCCTATGGGGTTTGATGCTCTCTTGGCCAATCCCCTTGTTCATTCTCCTGGGTGAAAAGGTCCTATCTTGTGATTATGGCACAGACCTGGGAAAAACCTGCCTCCTCTCAAGGATTCTAGGGCTTGTGAATCCTCCTTAATCCCTAGACTTTCATTAGCTAACTAGTCTACAAGCTTGTTGGTAGAGCACTTCACATGTCTAGGTATGATCACTTGCATGGAGGCAAACATTTTCTAAATGGATTCCAGACTAGCCTCCAGACGCCAATTTTTTGTGGTTTTTGATGGAGGGGAGTTGTGTTGCAAGATTTTGAACATATTGATTACGATTTGAGAGTCACCTTCTATGATTAGCTTGTCATATCCTTGTGTCGCGACTACGTGGATCCCTTCTTCCAGCTCCTGGATTCCCTCGGTGTTGTTGGTATTTATCCCCATTGAACCTCCATACATTCTCAAGATTTTTCCTTTGCTAGTTCGGAAGACTCGTTCATACCCTACTTGTCCTGGATTTCCTTTTGAGGCCCCGTCGAAGTTCATCATGATAAACCTTTCTGGGGGATGGTTCCACTAATATGTCGAAGCTAGAGGGGTCATTTCTAGTTTCTTTTTGAGGGAAGCAAGGCTGGCACTGAGGTTGATTCCTTGGACTACTGATAGCTCGAATGTGCTAACTTGCCAATCTTTGTCCTCTCGAGGTTGGGCCAGAATCGTTTCCCAGACTGAAGTGAGAATCTTGTTCCAGATTTCTTTTGGAGGCAGGGCTTGGAGCTTAAAAACCCTGTGATTACGCTCTTTCCAGGCTTTCCAAGTTATAAAGATGGGTAAGAGGTTCCACACTCTGTTGACAATAGGGTTATGAGTTATTTTTATTGGCCATTGTTCTATGGTGTCCCTTATGGAGTTCCTATTGCGACCAAAGCACTGAAAGATAAGAACATGGAGGGTCCATAGATTTTCCGTGTAAATGCAAGTATTTAAGAGGTGCTCAGTTGTTTCCTCATGCGCCTAGAAAAGAGGGAATCGGGAGGGGTCTGAGAGTCCCCGTTTGCAGATATTGTCCCAAGTGAGAGATTTGTTTAGGGCTATCAACCAAAGGAAGGTAGAAACTTTAGGCCATAGGATTTGTTTCCAAATCTTGGGTCATATTTGGGCTTGAGGAAGATTTTTGTGTCGGGCAACTATCTTGTATTCTTCTTTCATTGTGAAGGTTCCAGAAGAGTTGTTTCCCCATCAAAGATGGTCTTTTTTTTCCGTAGCTGCAGATTCTCCTTTTGTTGAGTTCCTCTGGGAGACCCTTTATGATGTCATTGTATGTTTCTTCCATCCAATATTGATATATGTAACAACCCCCATCGTTATGACTAAATGTGAAACAAAGCAGTGCATATATATATATATATATATATATATATATATATATATATATATAT